>JAQIWG010002536.1:0-20129 GCA_034695025.1 Chamaedrilus cognettii | reverse complement strand
TAAATACAAAGTCACTGTTTTCGTTCTAGATTTTTTTTGAGTTGTGTAACAAAGAGGGATAGATGTACTGTAATTACCAAGTTCTAAAGATTTCGTGCAATAATGGATTTATAAAGCAACCCGGACTGAGAATGTTGACTTTGGCGTAGAAACACTCATATACGATCATGGTTCGGTATACCGCCCTGAGGCTGCCTAAGCATGAATACTCACAGTGCCTAATTCATCGCGCAAGATAGTGGGCTACATTGTGGGAAGTTGAACTTAGCTATTTTTTGAGAGCATTTAATTTCATTTTAATTTAACGTTTTACTAATTAATCTATGAATTTATATTGAGCAAACGTGTACGGTAGTAAATCAGCTTATCGTAAATCATTTTAGGTAAGCCCGTTGCTATTTGCACAACCGATCAGTAGCTTGCTGTATCTGTATATGTGATCACTGTATTTTATGATATTTATTGATTTTCAGACTGGTCTGATGATAATAGCTTACTGTTCAGTCTGTTCTACCACGCTTGAAAGAAATGCTACGTGGACTGTTAGGTCTGACATCATTGTCATCAGTGATAGCGATATCCGCTGAGGTTAAAGCATGTGTAGGCTACTCTTCAAAATGTAATATGCGCTTGCAGATTTAATATGGCGTGGGCTACTTAACGACAGAAACAGAAACGCTGATTTCTGAAATTTACGCAATTATTGAGCATTGAAAGATTTTCTATTTCGCTTCATTCATTTGGCGAAGCGTTGTGGCCGAGTAGTCTAAGTCGCGGACTTTCTTATTTCGAGTGTGGCAGAGAGTCGGTTCGATTCCCGGCCGCAGCAAAAAAATTTCGCGTCGCTTCGTGCACTCTTGAGAAAGGTGCTTAATTTCGTTAGCCCATGCAAATAATCATCCAATAGGGTGGAGTGCAGTAGAGAAGTTGACGTGATAACTCTCTATATTGGCCTCAACGTGGATAAAACAAAACGACTAGATGAGGTTTGGTTGTTTGTAGCACAGTCTTTCGAAAGAAAAGCTTTTGTGGTTCTTTTTGGAAATGCTGTAAAACATGAAGTATTCACGTACATGTAATTTTCACGAATTTCACGATTCGGCTAAAAATCATGAAAATGATGTGGAAAATTTTGCAAAAAAATGAAGCTGCAGAAGTTTTATATATTGGGCAGTCCTCAAAAACGCGAAAATTAAGTGCAGCAAAATTTATGCGAGGCAAAATCGAAAAAATAACACGCAACAAAGATTTCATGTTTTGCAGTATTGTGCGGATAGTACGAAGCACAGTACAATCCCGCGTTACACAGTGAGAAAGTGGGGCGATGATGGTACATAATCCAGTCAATTATTAACATTACAGCTCCGGCGACCGTCCAAGTTAACCACTTCCGCCCGACCGGCTCTCTTCATTAGATTGACTGACGTTCTTAGGACAAATCGTCCGGACATTTTTCATTCGGTTGTCATTTCCTGTGGTCGTCCGCGGAGGAAATTTCTCGAGCGCCCGTCTCCATCTCTCCTGCGATTGAGAAGTTTATAGCAGCGAAGGACTCTGCTCAAAATTGCGCCTGTATCAGGGGCGAATCCAAGACTGGATCGCGGGAAGGGGGGTGGAACATTTTTGACAATCAGTAAAAAACTCGTAACGGGAAGGAAGGGTAGGGACGCAAGTTCGAGCCCGTTGCAAGTCCTTTTCAAACAAACTCACGAGTGATGGAAGGGGGGCAAAATCATAAAAAAGTTCTGAATGTGTCACTTGTTCCGAAACCACAGTCAAAAATTGGGGATAATTTCTGACATTGACACTGTTTTTAGGGATCCGTTTATAAAGGTTCACCAGAGTGAGAGGGTGGACACTACCTCACAGCTCCCCTCTGGATCGTCACCTTGGCCAGTACGCTGTCGCAGTCGACCGTCAGAATTCTAAAGGCATTTTTCCGATTGACTGATTGTTGCTTGGAGTTCTGGCATTAGCTAAACTGTGAATTTTAGTGCAAGCATACTGAAGGAAAATGAAATTATAGTGTTCAGTGATGAGCATTTTCGAGATAGTTGGCAGATATAGTTTGCACCTTTTAAGCCTTTCAAATTCTTATTTGCGAAGGAACAAATTCTATTATGAAGTATGTTACATTTGATTCCTGTTGGACATTAATTAAGATTTTAAGCTTGAAATTTTGTATGTGTTGTTTGTATTTTCGCACGATGGATTGTAGTCTGACTGCTTCATAGTCCTGGAATCCCATGTGATCCTTGTTGTACGTAATGCCAACACGGGTCTTTTGATTTCCTATTTCAGAACGGTAACGCTTCTCCGCTAATTCATTGCTGACAAAGTTATTGATTTATATTATGTATTAATTTTTTTATTATGTATATATAATTTTTGTAATATTTTTTTTTTATTATGTATTTATCTGTGTTATGCATTTGATATTTTCTAAATTTTATCTTTCGAAAAATGCGTCCTATAGTAAACCCTAACAAGTGGAATCCAACGCTTGGCTTGTACCGGGAAGACTAGTAGTGCAAGCAGGCTATAGGTCTGCTTCTCTAATGGTTATAGGGCTTTCAGCTGCGGCTGAAACCGTCTGGATTCTTTTCCAAAGTAGCTTATGCGCGCTAATATCGAAGCAGCAGCAGTTATGCAAATGTCCCGTCCCGCGTTTAGCCGGACCACGGACCAAACGCCGCCAACCGGCTGCCGCTGTTTCTAACTAGCTCCTCATTAGATTGGATAAAAAACCAATAATCACTACAAATTGTCGTCATGGCAACTGCGCGGCGGCGGCGGCGGCCGGGCGGCGGGATGCGTCGAGACAGGGAGACGCGGTCGCGAAATGATAAAAGTTGAGAGACGGGAGAGATAAGGCGAGTGGACCGAGAGTCGGATGGATGGCAGGGGGGGGGGGGAGAGGGGGGGGTATGTGTCAATGCGGGATAGGAGGCGCAAAGCAAATCCAAATGATGAAACATGATGCAAATTTAAAATGTCAACTAGGATCAGATTTAGGTAGGGGAAACTTAGGGTTGAATTAGGGCCGACACCGGGTTGTATGCAGTGTGTCTTCGGCTTAAAATGGGATGAAGTGGCGAAATAATTAATTGGTGGCTTAAAGCTAATTAAAATTATACAGATTCAATATTTGAATGGGGGTTGCGACTAAATTGGGATTGAATTAGAGGCAAGGCTTTGCATGGATAGTTAGTGCAGACTGATATAAATTCGCTGGATTACATTTTTCGTGAAATGAAATAGTACAGCAATTGCAATATACTGAAGGGAGGAGTGGAACGAAGGAACGGCTGGCGTTCAAGCTCCAGCGCTGCTGAGCCGCACTCAGACGCTCTCCGTTCAAACGTACCTCGCCAGGGAGGACCAAGTAACGGATGAACGGTGAAACTGCCCATGCGCACAGCGCCGACAATACCGATCAGAAGAGCGCACAAACCTTATTCATGCGATAGTTGGACGGGAGGCGTCGTGCCAGTCGGTCTATCCTCAGTGCGTTGGACGCGCGAGTATCGCGAAGGGCGAGCCTATTTTCTGCTAGAGTCGGCTGGAAATAATTGCTTTCCGCGGTGGGCAGTCGTTGAATTTGGTCTTTGTTTGAAGGAATTGAGGTGATTTGTTGAGAAGGAAGCGGTGGATTTTAATGCGCTTGTTTGGGCGATGAACAACGGAGAAGTTTGTTTGGTTTTCTGTTCGAAAGAAAATTGCGAGGAACTTGTATCATTTGGATGAATCTAATATATTTCTTTTATAAAACAATTAAATATTTATCGGCTTAATTTAATTACGTTATAAATGTAAGGATCCTTTGATTATGCAAAATCTAGGAGCCTGAATTGTTTATTGTTTGGTTCTCAAAAAAATATTATTCCTTTATATCTTCTCCCTGTATCCGCCTCCACTCTCTCCAAGGATGCAGGGATCCTGGGGGAGACCTTTGTATCTCCCTGTAGCGTTTTTTTAATTTATTGAATCTAATGCTCATACATTTTGATATTCTTGCTCGCAGAGACTGACAATATAGGCCTTAGTTGTATTTATTTATTTAGTTTATTTTGTGTGTTACTACCATTTCGGTAAATAAATAATATATTTAAGATTTTGCAGCTGCTGATTAATCTTTGCATAATTGATTTACCATTAAATTTGCATCAAGTATTAAATCATATGCCACTACGCGTTAACCCTGGGCATACAAACTTGAAGGGCAAACATCCAAGGGACCGGGCCCAAGATGCAATACACGGAGATATGGGATCAAGTGGGTAATTGAATCGCTTGAGACGAATTCGTTCCGCACTGTTCAAAGCATTAATCCAACTGAAAAAAGTGGGAGCCAATAACGCGTCCATTTGACAGCAATCATGCAAGCAATTAATTTCCCCTCGACGCGGCTTTCCCATGGGACTAACGTTGATTTGATTGAGATGGATCTGCTTTCTGCGTTTCTCTGGAAATAATTGCAATTATTGTTCTCATCGGGTGGGGGCCATCGGATTGAAAGAAATATGATTCGGATTGGACTGGCCGGACAGCACACGGGTCGGTTGGCTCGTGGAGTGGGGTAATCCCTTCATTACAAGCTGTCTGTGGGAATGATATCGGACTGTCTACCATCTTATCGTACGCTCAACTGATGTAGCATAAAACATTAAGCGGAATTTTTGGCGTTTCTTCCGATGCGTTAGCATGAGAAAATATGGATTCGCTTGTTCTTGTTGGCGTCGAAGAGTTAAGAACAAGGTTTTACACGTCTCGAACACAGGGAGCCGCCACCTGTTAAATCTTCCCATGCCAACGCGTCATCCAAAGGATCACCGAATTGTCTGTATGCAATGTCTGCATGATGCGCGATTTCGGTGTGCATCTGAAGTGTGCGTGTACCCTTAAAATGTCATCCCTTTATCATTTTGATTTTTAAGTGTGCCATTGACCTAATTTTTTTCAATGTGCATTGTATACATTTTTTGGGATTATGGGCTTTAACAGTTGAGATCTCACAATTTGAAGAAACTAATATTGCGGTAGACTCATTTCTTAGTTAAATCCTATGAAACTGCAATGGATGTGCATTCCTTTTTTCTCCATTTTCATCTAGCAATGCTAATTGTTCACTTTTCATCTTACATTTTGCACAAATGTCGAGGCGTACCTCTCGAATATTGAAATCAAACATGATCGAATTTATCCTCATCGACGGTTCTTATCCAGCCAAAGTCTTCCAATTACAGCGCCGCAGAGCTCCTTGTATATCCAACTCGCTGCGTCATCCTCCGGAGCCATCTCGCGTCACGAACACGCCCGCCTCGCTTTGCGACAATCCAAGCTGACGACCGCGCGACTGTCAATTTGAAACAGCTCCAGCAACAACAGTATCATGACGAGCGGCACGCCGCCTCTGTGTGATCACACCGCAGAAAAAGACCCGCAGCGTTTGCCAAGGGCTGTTCTATATCTCATAGATGAGAGGGGAACAGGGGATGAATCATAGCGCCGCGCATGGCTAGTTTTGTCAATACAAAGTAAGCAAGTAATCCAAATTTAGGCTAAGTTAGCCAAAGTACGACAATCCCCCTCACCACCAGCAACAATCACCCCCCCCCACCAGCATGCCGAGTGAATTTTTGCCATGCAAAGAGAGTTTGACCCTGAAAAATGTCCGATACATGTAAACCCTCTGTGTCCCCACCTGCTCGAGTTATGTGCAGGAGGTAAACATTTTTCGTTACTATCTCCTAATCGTATCACTTGTGCACGAGAAAATCAGGATCGGGGTTGATCCTGATTTTCTGGGTGGGGGGCAGGTCGGGGCTGACCCACCAAAATTTTTAGAATCGCTCTGTGCGGGGTTTACCCACTATTCCAGTGGCGTCATGAATTTTCCACAGAATTAGGGCGACATTCAGGAGTTGGGCGACGCGTGCGTTGGCCCTCTGGTCGCGGTCAATACTATTGGCATTTCGCAGATAGCGTGACATGTCTCGCTGCGAGCCGCCCGGACCCCGTGTCCCGGAGCAGCGGGATTGAGAGGCTCAAAACGGATAAGCCTGTCATGTAAGCGTCGGCTCGGGGACACGGGCTCTGCCGGGGGCCGCTGATGTAGGTTTAGCGGCGGCTTGACTCGCTGGAGTTTTATACTGAACCCGACAGCAGAGAGGGAGTTCTTGCTGAGACACAATCGGCACACTTTGCTGCCGTGGAGTGAGGTATGCGTGCGCACAGGGAGCTGTGGGGGTTTCTGGGTTGAGGCGTGTCATTTGAAGCGGAATAATACAACGATTGATAGGAAGGGAATAGAATGAGGGCGGATATAAAGGATAGGATGTCATGTACTTCGGAAGGCTAACGGATACATGACACGATATAAAAAGTCACACAGATAAAATTCCTACAGAGGTGCTCGATGACATCTTTCGATGCTGATTGTAGGCCCACTATTTATTATTCTTAGTATTATTACAGCGTATACACATGTCTTGCATAGTCATGTGTCAAAGTTCCGCAGCTAGGTTAAAAGTGCCTAACTGTCTAGCCCCCCGCGGGGATGTAGCCGCAGCACGCGATGGCGTTTCCTGTCAAGAATTTCAAAAAACTCTGCGTTCGATGCTGGTATATCTCAGGCTGTTCCGAACACTTGAGAAATCATAATGATGTTACTGGTACTTTGGATATTTACCTTCCTCTGTGAATCTCAGGCAAATAATTGTTGGATTGATCTGTGGTTAAATGTAGATTTTCTCACATCATTTTAGTCATCATCTCTCAACCACAGCTTTGGGTTACATGTAGTTGCTAAAGATCTAGCTAATCTTGCGTTCAGTATGTTTGTAAATATAATAATATCGCTATGAATGCAAAACCTCAAGCAGCGCAGCAGATCTGGCTATGCTCTCACTGCAGTTGGAAAGTCACCGATGATGTCCAGGTTGATACGCGTTTCATGTTAAAATTCTGACTTTCAAATTTGCGATTGTTTAAATTTTGACACGTTTCTGGTCTTTGCTGTTTTCGCTTGTCCTGCGCCTTTGTTATTATGCTGGCATCCACACATAGAATCATTTATCACATAGGCTTAGTTGCAATAATTGATAGAAACTTGCAAGTCTATCTGTTTTATGGGGTGATAAACATTTTTGTATCTGAGTATTTACGATGTAACTATGAATCGCTGAGCCTAGACATCGTGCATAGCCAATAGATACTGGTACGCAATAGGTACTGGTATGCCAATATGTACTGGTACGCCGATAGGTACTGGTACGCGAATGTGTACTGGTACCCCGATAGGTACTCGTGCGGTGGTACCAGCACATTGATTGCGGATCAATTTAGTCTTCATTTCTTGTGCTCTTGGATCCAGACATGGTTTCAACGTCTTCAGTCCATGTCGTTGACATACAGAGTGAGTAAAAAAAATAATAATCCCCTAGCGATATCGCGATAACTCAGTCAAAAAATAATATTTTTGTTTCATATTTGCCAGGATTGTAGCTGAGATAATTTGCAACAAGACCATCAAATTTCCTTTGGAAATATATTTTAGTTCAAAGGTTACGAATGTTTGCGCAAAAAGTTAAAAAAATCAATTTCACGAGCGTAATTAAGTCAAAAAAATAATATATGCAGTAAATGAAGCTCATAAAAATGTTTTTTGTCTTGAATTTCAGTTAACTAATCCTTGTACTCGTGCTAGAATGCATATTCATGACGTCATATGCCTGAGAAATCGATGGCCTAGCCGCCTAGTAGACCATGTTTATGTGCTGCACTGTGGCCTTAGCGCTGGAAGCATGGTTTCGTTAACGCAGCAGTTGAACGCGTTAAAAATGACCAGGAGGAAAATGGGACTGAAAACGTTTTGAGGACAAGGTTTGAAGGCGAGGACACTTCAAGTAGTCTATTCCTACATGGCCTGCACGCTTAAACAGGTGCAGGCCAGCTACAGGCAAAATAACCAGGCTAAGCAAGCTTTAGAGCGTTAGTTAACTTGATTTTTAAAACTTTTTTCTAAAACAGTCATAACTTTTGAAATAAAACATATTTTCGCATGAAATTGGGCAGTCTTGTTGAAAATTATCTCCTCTCCAATCCCTAAAAATATGAAATATGTTGAATTTTGACTGAGCTATCGCGATATCGCTAGGGGGTTAATTTTTTTGACTCACTCTGTATATTCAGTTTCTGAGTTCCGCGACATCATACATCTCATGCGTATTACACTACTGTTGACATCGTACATATCATGTTACACTACTGTTGACATCGTACATATCATGTTACACTACTGTTGAAATCATCCCACAAAGACCAGAGCGACCAATTCTCAAATAGAAATCTGCAGTCTATGGATCACACGGCGATACGTCGATTAGTCAACGACGGTCATTCGACCCCTAAGTACTGAAGGGCAAGCTTTGATCAACAGCCCCTCAGCGCTGCGCCAGTCACTGGAACGGGGCGACGTCGAGGCAAGACTTGTCCGGCGTCGGTTTATTTCATAATGATAGTCCCTACATGGAGCTTTGTGCATGACATTGTGTACTCCATTTTTCCTCCAAAACAAACTCACGAGCGGGAGGGGGTGCTAACAAAACGTTTGTCATGCAGCATGACCGCCTTTTATCAAATCCTTCTATCCAAATCCATGTAGGCCTATCAAACTTTTTCTCAAATATTTAACTTTTTTACTATGATCTTATGCTTTACTTCTGAACATTTGATGCAAAAAACATTTAACACCGCTCATTGCTATATATGCCACTGTTTTATCAACAATTTTATTTCAACAAAAAACATTTTTATGCTGGCGGGGGGATGCATCCACCCCCCCTGGATCCGTCCTTGCCTAGTGCCTCACAGCGCTCATCGTTTGCTTCGAAGTCATCGAGTTCTTTTTCATTGGCATTATGGGATAGAGTACAATGTTGGTGACTTAGATTAACGAAAATTGTGTCTGAGTCGCGAGTGTTTTACTGACTGTGAAATTGGTAGGCTTCGGTATGCGCAGTCGTTAGTTTTTCGAAAGTTTGTTGAAAATTAATAATGAACATGTGGTTGATTTAGTGCCGCTTGTTCTGCTAATTACATTTTGACTCTCTCGACATGCATGTTTAGAAAAATTACAAAGTTCTAGATTATGTTCCTACTCAAGATTAATAATTTGTTTAAGATTATATGCAAGTTGAAGGAGTGAACAATATTTGCTAATAATTTAACCCCTAGTCGGGTATTTTAGTTTAATTGCATTTTCCGATTTTGAGACTTTGTGACTTTGAGACTGAGACTTTGCGACTTTGCGACTTTGAAGACTTTAAAAAAAAATTCTTCGGTATAATGCGTCAAAACAAATGAGGTATTTATTAAGCAGCTTTTATAAGCTATGATCTCTACAATGACTATACACATGTATATTTTTTTCAATATAAGCCAACTTTGAGATACTAGATGCTGATAGGCCTACACGCATAATTTGAGCACGAATTTGACAGGAAGTATAAAGGAATACATAAGTCGCTGATTTACCATAACGCATACAGAAATCATTGCAGCAATTACAAATTTCCTACACAACTTTTTACCGTTGATTTCGAAATCGATGTTATCGGATAACCAAAATACAACCACACAACATAGCCAAGCTTCCGAGTTTGACACAGTTCAATAAATTCATTAGCTGGACAAACGCATCGCTCGATGCTTTCTGACGATGTTCTCTTTGAGTAAACCGAACCTAATGCTAGTAGAGTATCAGTATACGAGTGGCATGTGTACACGCACGCACTTACCGCAGAGTCAAACTACGTATAGCATCGGCAAGTCCGCACATCGCAACCGGATCTGGAAAAGTCCACACGTGACGGCTGATGGAGTGATACGTCTCCGGCTCAGCGGTAGCGGTGGAGATGTTTAAATGGAGACGTGGATATGTGTAGACATTTCGAGGACGACACCCGAGATGGAACGACAGTTGGAAAGGATGTGACTATTTATCAATGGTACCCATTCCACTGTAGTTCAGTAGTGTGGGCTCACTGCGAGCGAAAAGAAGAAGAAGAAAGAGGAACTTGTAGTTTTCTTCTAAATGATTTTATCGGGCTCGGAAAGCGGGAAACTGATAATGTAAAACGTTAGCATAGAATTGAGGTCGAAGTAAATAGTTATTGTTTGTAGATTTTTGCTTATGGAAATTTTTTGTTGAAAGATCTCTTTTTTTAATCTTTCGAATATTTGACTATAAATACTTATGCTATAGACCTACTAGTGTCCCTTGTGAAAATTATGAGCCTCGTGATTCTGAATAATATTTCTGAATTATATTTCTGGTAATATGTTGACTAGGCCAGCTCGAGCCAACACTTTTCCTTGATGGGCTGAAGCAATAATAGAAGACCTTGCACGCTCTAATTGCTTAAATTGTGCGGTTGATCTGTCTATGACAATAGTGACCTCGACGTCAATAGATGTCAAGGCTATAGCCACCATTGTCACTGCATATACGAAAGTAATACGTTGTAGACTTCATATAAGAAACATTTTCTTGTATGATGATAATATAAATTGGCAAGCATTTGATCAACGCATACTTTCAACAAAGAAATAAATTGCAATTAATTAGACATGATCATTCAACTTTTTATCTACAATTTAATCTTACTCTTTTTCGTGATAAATTAGATTTTTTGAAATGTAATAGCTGCAACACTGCATGAAGCCTTAATGAACGTAAATGTCTGTTGTAATAATCTAGTTTAATGTATTTTAAAACAAGTTGTATCGCTGAAAATATGAACGTAATTCTGAACAGTTGGGCGTACCTGTTTATTTAAGGTTAGAATAGTCATAAATATTAGTAAATTTTTTACAATAATAGCCTATAATTATAAGCTAATCATGCAATACATTTTATAGCAGGAGTATTATGATATATCCTAATCATACTATATTTTGAAGTTACACTTCCACAAATTCTTATTCCGGGATGAATTTGGAATCAGTTGGTGTTTATCGACCGAGGGAACGTCAAAATTGTCTCCGGAGTGTCCTCTATTGATTTTGGCGTGTGCGCCGTTGTGTCCCCCGACTACTGCGGTGTCCCGTTTCACCGCTGATATGTCAACAACCTTGGGAGGTGAAGAGAGGACAGGAAAGGAGAGCTGAGGTGTAATAATCGGCAGGAGATATGCAGTTGACATCGGCGGATCAGAGCACGGTATATATAATTATAACTGCTAGGAACAGGCTGTCATGGAGTCCCTGTCTACCATTCAGGGCAGTAATTGGTATATTAAATGATCAATATGGGTGATACAGAAAGTGTTTCGCTTGGAAATGTGTTCTATGGGTATTGTCGAGCAGCGCTAGAAGAAATATGCAAGGAATTGCAGAAATGGATCATTTTTGTTCTTTTCGTGGTTTTTATGTGATACTCGCTTTAATTAGTATACACGTACAATATTTACTCCTACTATGTGTATAAGTGGAATCAGCGTCATTAAGTGGAGTGAATGTCATTGAAGGAGATAAATTTTAATGCCGATCTGAGAGCTATAATGGGACTGAAGGCAGTGGTAAGAAAAAACCGACTAAGATAGTTGAGGTATGTTTTGAGAAAAAAATCGAATGAGCGCGGAAATGTGTGGATTATGAGATGGATGGGAAAAGACAAGGAGGTAGACCGGAAACGACGTGGAAAGACCTGACAGAGAAGTATATGAAAGCGAAGGGATTAAGACATGAGGATGGGATGGATAGGGTCAGATGGAGGGCGGGTGTCCACGTCTGCAAATAGCTTACTCCTGCCTAAGTAGGAATGCGGCCACAAAACGCACCAGAGTGCGTGCGATTCTCCTGCTGCTATGTTCAAGTAATTTAGGCATGTTATGTTCAGATGAGCTCTCGATTATAGACACCCACAGTATCCAATCCCAATAGTTGCTGAAGGCAATGTTTTTGCATGTTTTTGTGTATATAGCGCTGCATTCTTGGTTCTTTGTTCGTTTTTGTGTATATAGCGCTGCATTCTTGGTTCTGACGATGGTGGCTACCACCATCACCATCGACAGAACCAAGTCCCTTGAAAATTTTGTCATTGACTTTTATGCCTATGTGGAGAAATCGTTTTTTTCAGCTAGGACTAACTCGCTTAGTGCTACCTTGGACAATTAGGAGAGTCTTGTTAGGACCTGTCGACGCGTGCAGTACTAGACCTCGCCCTGCACAGCAGGATCCTGCCAAGGAATATGCCTAGCCAGTGTTCTGGAATTAGGAATTATACTGTAGTAGAAAGGCGAGCGTAGGAAGTGATCTTCGTGAACAAATCATGATCGGGGGGGGGGGGGGGGGGTGGGGTTGACTTAAAAAAATTTCAGGAATGACAATGTGTGGCTCGTGTCGAATTGCATTGGTCAAGACGATTTGGTCCCTCCCCCTCCCTCCCCCCCTTCTTGGAGGCAGTTATAAGGGAGGACGAACCTCCCGGACTCGGACCCCCCTGGACTCGTGCAACAAGGGGCATTTTGAGACCCCAGCCTCTATGGGAGACAGAAATCTAGCAGTATTACCCCGGTATTACCAAGTGCGGTGCCTCATAGAGCTAATGTGCCTCATAGCCCTGACTAACCCTAACGTAGGCGACTCCATGGCATTCGCGCATGACTTTGTTATTGAGAAACGAGTCCATTTTCAAGCCAATGGCAGCCGCTGCCAGTGCCAGGCGCTCTCAAGTATTGGCCGTGCAGTATTGATTAAGTTGAATATTAACCGTTAATGGCACTGCATTGATCTCGGCAATGGCTGCGATCGCACACACGGCTGCGCTCAACGCATCCCGCCGCGCTGTGCCACGCAGCAGAATGCCACTGGGGCATTCTCCAAGGGAAAAATCAACGCATCGAGTGAATGATAATTGCTGGCAGGTCGCGCTGCTGCAAATAGCTGAATGAAGAGTTCTGATCGTTGCCTTGATGTTAAATTGAGTTATTATGCGTCGCGACGGGCGTTTCTGGTGCGCTGTCGATATCACTTAGAGCATTGACTTGGCTTTTGTCTTGAGCGAGTCTCTCATGTTATTCTGTCTTTTTGAAAGTCTGTGAGCTGTGCTTGAATAGTATCATTGCGCCAAATTAAGCGAAACTGCTTTGTTTTGAATTCATTCAAAATATTTTTTGGTTTTTTTTCACTTTGTATTGCATTCAAATATAAAATAAGAAAATCAGTCAATAAAAACATCATATAGTAACAATTTAAATTAGAATCATTATAATGTTTCGGTAGAATATCATGCATAAAACGTAAAAGGTCACACAGATAAAATTCTCAGTGCACATAATAGTCTAAAATGTGATTTTAGCCTGGTAGCCTAACACAGTATCAAATTTCGATCGATGCTGAACTTGATGAGCAAAAGGCAGTTTGTTGAATTATTGAGATGATTGTGATAGTAGTCTATTATTTTCGCATATTTCAAGTTTTTTTTACTCTGATTAGTTATATCCAAAAATTTGTATCACTGACCACTTTACACCCACTAATACAACGTGATGCTTTTAACTAAAACGAGTAGTCAAAGCTGTACCTACAAAAAACGCGTCATCCAAGCTGGGAAACTGCTTAATTGGCGTTTGCACCTCTTGTGCAAGCCAAATTGTTCGGCTGTTTATCGTTGTGATAGGTACAGAATGTTCACATTTAGGTACAGAATGTTCACATTTGTCTCATTTTTTGGTTATTCCACGCTTCAGGTGCTCGGCATTAATTTTTTTCTGAGGCGTTTTCGTAACAAGCACCACGCTGCTAAATTTTGATAATTGACAGCGCGTCACTTTGACGGCCAGCGCTTTGTGTCATTCTTTTTTATACCACGCTCTTCGATCGTTTCACGTGCATGTTGGAACCAAAGCAAGTTGGAACATATAGTGTACATTCCTGGATTGCTAACAGTTATTGAATTTGAATATAGAAATATGAAGCAATGATCAAAGTTAATGCATATGATAAAAATTCCATTGACAACGCTTATTGTGGTCCGTAGTTATTGAAGGAATTCATTGGGTCCTTTACTTTTAAGCCACTGCATAGTTTGCATGATTTAACGTTGAGGACTGTTTGATATTTCGAAGGATGTGTGAACTATTCCATCCATGCTTCCACATTCCTTCTGGGTGCTTACTTCGCTGTGTACCTAACGTCGTCATAGAAAGCTGCAGTAAATTCGAATCAGCTTGTAAAATAGTGTCAGATGGGCACCCAATAGCATGGTTAGTGATCCGCCTCTACTGGTTCATGGCTTTTTGCCACAACTCATTGCAGAGTGGCTCTGGCTAGCGATCTCGCTTGCAGAGCAATTGGAGCTGGTCTGTTTTGGTTGTTGTTTTTTTGTAGTTTAGCAGGGGGTTAACGTAAGTCTGTCATAAGGTCTATAGCATACTAATTTGTAATTGATGCAGCACCCTATGAGCCAAGAACTTCAAAATCACATAATTATGTGTTTTGTTGTAGATATACTGTAGTAGTATTCTTGCAACGAGGCTTTGTAAAATTTTAAAATGTGATTTTTGCAGATCTGTTTCCAGGTGAGTACCGGTATTGAATATTTTAAAGTGTTGTAATATCTCGTTACGGTACTGCTCCTTTGGTTGTTTTCGATTCTAAGCAGCATTTGTGTTTCGCGCAGGTTTTGCATTTGTGACCTTCGAAGACGAAGAATCGGTTGATAAAGTGTGTGATATTCATTTTCACGAAATCAACAACAAAATGGTATGTAATGCCTGTAGAAACTTAGAAAGCCCAGGCTCCCAAAAATTGTTTTTTTGGAGCATTTGCGCATTTGCAAACGTGTCGTTTTTTTAAGAACCGGGGCGTAATATTATATTATAATAATATAATAATAAGAATAAGCTTTTACTTATTATTACTACCTCATTGGTTTTGCTGTATTGTAGTGAAGTAAAATGATGAAAAAGGCTTCAAAATAGCGCCTTGCCAGACAGACTCGTCGAGGCTCGCTGCGTGTTCAGGAGGAGGCCGGAGTGGATGCTTTGCTAAGCATTGTCACAAAGTCGCGAAGTTGCAAAATCACAGTCGCAAAGTTGCAGTCTTTGCGACTGTTATTTTGCAACTTTCGCTAAGAAAAAAAGTCAAAAAGACAAAGACAAAGTCGCTAAGTGCATTTAAACTAAATATCCGACTAGGGCTTAATTAAATGCGTACAATTATCTTTTCTGTACACGAAGCAAGAAAATTTTAATTCAGAGAGAATCATATTGATAGGTGAGTTTGAAAACACTTGTAGAACCATGTAAAATTGCATAAATGGAAATCCGATGTACTTGAATGTGAAGTAATAGAAGACTAGTGGCGTGAATGATTAAAAACCAGAGATCTTGCAATGGCAAGCTCTCGAGCTGTGATGAAGATGGTAATTTGAGAAGAAATCTCGCGCGGGGTTGCATGTGATTGACACATTGTCAGGAAATGGTAAATATATTTCAGAAGTATTGACGACCAGTCCTGAGGGTTGTTTGTATTTGAGCGGCGCTGGGTAAACTAAGAAAATATAGTAGTAGGCTCTCCCAATTTCAATTCTTTTTGTTATTTGCTTGAAGATATTCTTGTGAAGATATTCTTATATGTTATTTAAGATAGATTTATTTTTTGTGCGGAACAAATCGGATAGAGGCAAATAGTTTAATTGAATATAGATAATTATTTGTTCATAGATTAATTTATTTGCTTTTAGTGCCTGTCGGCTGTTTAAAAATGGTGCATTAGCTTTCTAGGTTATTTTAATTGAATATGTATATTAAACTTTAATTTTATTGATTTAGTTTTTGTATAAAATATTGTTAGCTAAAGAAAATTGTGGATTGTATCTGCAATTATTATTGAAGAAACAATATTGTTGAAAATTATTCTGAAAACAGTGCCAAATTATGACAGGAATCATAACAATAAGTATTTAACCCCGAGTCAGATTTTTGAGTTGAAATGCATTTTGCGACTTTGCGACCTTGCGGCTTTGCGACTTTGCAACCTATAGTCAAATATTTTAGTTGAATTGCATTAGCAGAATGGCACTATTTTAGAGCCATTTCATCATTTTTCTTCACTATAATGCAGCAAAACAATGAGATATTAACAGTTTTTACTATTGAATGCATCTATTTTGTAATAGCGTAGTACAGTCTTCTAAAATTGCTTAATTTGTTGTTGGATGGAATTTATAATATGTTCACATTCAATTTATCAGAAGCCTAAAGTATAGAAATACGTACTCTAAATTCTCATGAACACAGGAAAACATTTTCACAATTATTAAATCAAATGGCACTTTGAGCTTCCTATACTAAAGCCATGCCAAGCCAACACGTTTAGTACTCTTAAAAAATTCCTTTGTTGAAAATTCTATATACTATACTTTATAATTATGTCATTTGCAGGTCGAATGTAAGAAAGCTTTACCTAAGGAGGCCATGACACCACCGACCGTTTCGCGAGGTTTTAGTTCTAACTTCTCTTAGGTTTTGTTTTTCGGTTTTGAACGTTTTTGACGCATTTTCTGATAAATTACTAGAAGTGGGGGACCAGGAGGAAAGCGAATTGAAATGAAAGACTAAAGAAGGAAATGTTTGAAATGCTGAAGAGATGAGCCGAGAATCAGGCGGAGTAGAAAAGTTGGATGTCAGGAATCTGCACACTAGAGAGATAGAGACTGAAATATATATTTTTAAATGCTAGATATAAAGTCGTTTTAGTGTAAATCATATTTGCGCTCCAAATTTATTGATGGTATAAATCATTGTACTGAGGAGATCATTCGATTCGATCACATCAAAATCATCATCATCGAATTTTCAATGAGACGTTAAGTAAATTTATTTATCTTGGACAAATTTGTTTAATTTTTGTTCAATTTTAGTGTTTCTTCTGTTGACAGGCATCATTCCGATGACTCTACCTACGTACTTCAGCTCTTACGGGCGAACTTTTCCAGTGGCGGGTCTTCCAGGGTATTACTATCAGGGTGAGTCCCTAATTAATCATGTCATTGTAGCCGTTGAGATATAAAGTTACATTTACAGGCATGACGACTCACTTGCCGATCGAACTGTTTTAATTCGATGTCTTTTTTTCATTAACTGTTGCATGCGACAGAATGTTTTACTGCTGTGCTACATGTAATAAGGTGAAAGTATGATTTACTTCCTTAGCTTAAACAATTTCAATTTATAATGCATATAATGCTCAAAGGAAGAACCGGATTAAAAAAACTTGACATAGATAGTATGTGTTTAGCTTGTTCCTCAGCAATACAGCCCCATATCTCAACGAAGAATGTATTCTGTAATAAGCGAATACCGTACTATACTTACGGCCTTAATTGGAAGATGTTGAAGAAGTGAATGCAGGAGCTAGATAAATAAATATATGCACTTCATGAAGTTCACTTAGTAACGCTTGTAGTAAATTTTTCTGTAGCCGGTCTACCAGGGTACAGCTACATCCAGACTCAGCCGGGCGCCATGACGGTTCCTCTCATGGCCGCCGGTGTCTCCGGGGGCGTCTCCGCGGACCGTGTCACCGGAGTCACCGGTGTGACTGGTGTCGCCGCGGGCACCGGGTACTTTCAGGAGTACTGTTCCATACCAGCGGCGGCAGCCGGTCAGATTTCACCGAACCAGCTGACTGCGGTGATGGGAGTGCCGCGGAGTGAACCGATGGCGGTGTCTCCGTTCAGCGCGACCTCGCCCGTTCATCGAGAACAGTACATCATCCAGAGAACCGTTCAGAGCTCCGCGCCAGCCGCGGCGATCGTCGCGAATCAGAACTACGGGATGCTGTCGCTGCAGGACTACTCTGGGACTGACGTCGGTTAGTGAAATTTATTTGTTCTTGTTTTATCAATGCATGTCAAAATATGTCATAATAAGCTATGTGTTATGTAGAATTGTTATAAAATGATCAAATTAGACAATATTGATTATTAGCTGTCACTGAGGGACTTGTATTAGGCAAAGTTGCAAGGAATCATCTATATTGCTGATTAATTTGTTAATATGTACTCAATTTTTAGTGATTTGAAGTGCCAGGAGACCAGATATACATTACTAATTCTTTAGTTCTAATACCCAATGATGCTATTGATGTGGTCTTTTAATTCTAGCGCCCAATGAGGTTCTGATTTAGGTGATGGTTGCCATTACTATTAAGTTGCTGGTTTATCCCGCAGTGCTCGGAGCCGAAAGGGCTGTCAGAGGCATCAAGGAGCATTGTAGGATCCAATGGGTCGTGGAAGAAGGGATACTGGGGCGCCTGATAATAATAATTATAACAATAATTATAGGCTTAGTCATTTTTGTCATCTAATGACATCATCGGGCTCCTAATTGACTCACTTATATACCTTTGAACCCTCAAAAAAGCATAGTGAAAATCTTTTGTGCTACCTCTGGGAGCCCCATGGCAGATCCTCGCATATGGATATACTAGTAGATTATGGTACTCCTATTGACCACGGCGCTATTGTGGTCCGTTCAGTTTTGACGCCCAACGGCGCCATGTCGGTGATGAACGGCTATGCCTCGCTGTATGGCGCGCGTGTGGCGCCCCCGCAGCAGAGTCCCAGCCAGGCCGCCATGGAGCTCTACAACGCCAACAACATGGGCGCGTACCTCCAGGCGACCGGGTCCCAACCTGTGGCGTTCGCTTTCAACGTTTGTAGCTTTTATAATATAGTATATTTATTTATCTATGTAGAAATCTTTGGGAGTTGGGGAAAAAATAACACTTATGGACATCATTGTGCAGAGAAAGAAAGGATGGATTGGGCACGTAGTGAGAGGAGAGGGATTGATGAGAGAAATACTGGAGGAAGGAATGGAGGGCAAGAGGACAAGGGGAAGAAGAGAACAGGAATGATAGATGAAATACCAGAGAGAAAATTGCATGGAAACATGAACAAAATGGCGGTGGACCGCCAGGTGTGTAGATGTTGGATGCCAGGGACCTGGTTTGGCAGAGCGCTAGAGAGAGAGATAAAAATGTTTGTTTTATTGTAACGGCAGTAAATGCTATTTCATATTAATTATATTCAATAAATAAATTAAAATTAATTAAATAATATTTAATTTCACTAACCATGAAAATTAAATAACTAATCTTAATTTTGTATAAGCAAAAGACGGCATCGTGTTATCTCCACATTTCTGCAATATTTTTATTCTAACAAAGAAATTAATTTTATAATAATATTTGCACTTTGATAATATTGTTTAGCATTATAAGATCGAATTCTTGCAATTTCAAAAAACCCCCAATGCTTAATAAAAGACTGCATGGATGTTGCGACACACAATTATTTCAAGACTTCTTGTTCAAGGACTGTGATGCTTTTGAAGCTGTACTTGCAAATCATGTCTACGATCATATTCCAGTTTATCAGAAGAAGCCTATATGATCAGAAGAAAATCTATGAAATCAGATAATCATAATTTCATTGCGCAAGACTGACCAGAATCATCAGATACAGTGCTGTGCAGTTACAATAATACCTGTCGTCAATTTTACGCTGAAGAAAAATATTGTCTCAGATTTTTCACGCACTAGCATATGAGTCTTAAAGTGTGTCTGCACACGTAAAGAGAGCATTTGAGCGTGATGCGCCCGTGTTGTTGTGCCTGGTAGCTGAAAAATGGTTTAAATTTTTGTGGGTTAAATAATATTTGTAGACGTTGTCTGGTGAAGTGCCGAAGTGTGGGGTGACGTTTTCTATTAGTCAACGTGTGTTTTATGAGCCATCCTACATTTTAGGAACCACTCTGTATTTTATGAATCACTTTTATTTTATGAATTACCCTACAGTATAACTTGAATTGAAATTTGACAGAATTTGTATGGCGCGCTTGAATTGCAGGGTACATTGATTCCAGCTGCTGCAGCTTTCCAGAATGGTTTTCACTGAAGATTTGCTTGAAAGGTTGGTTCTTGACTGTCCACTGGCTTTAACAATATAGATGCAGTGTCCGATTTGCCGGGGGGGTCGGGGGGTTGAACCCCCCTGCTTCGTTTTTTGACCCCCCTGCTACTACCGGTTTGACGACCCCCCGGGGGGTCGCGCT
>JAQIWG010002535.1:0-20133 GCA_034695025.1 Chamaedrilus cognettii | reverse complement strand
ATGCATAACAAATACTAAAAAACGCGTAAAAAAAGCTCTTTTTTTTACGCGCTAACGCGTGAATGGGTGGGGGGGGGGGAGGGGGGGACATTTACGTGCGGCACTTGCCCCCCCCAGATAAATACTCAAATGGCGTCCCTGCTAGCGATCCTTCAGGCTATAACTAGCTCAATTAGATTATAATCCAGTGGAAGTTTGACACATTTGAAATTAAATTGCAAATTCTAAGTATTACACTTTACTATGGAAAACTTCACAGTGACAAAAGAACTGTAAAGCACAAAATATAAACTACAAGTTGAAGTTAGTCTCAATTTCATCGCTTTTTGCTTGTTTGCTCAAAACTTGTGTTTCAAAATGAATGCTTAACAACGAATCAGAGCATTTTGCTTTTTGTCAGACTCAAATGCTACGACGACGCCGAGCAGTAAAGTCTCGCTGACAGACTGCCAGCCGACACTGCTCATCCCGGACAGCATCCAGTCCGTGGTCACCTCCACCCAGCTTCCGGTCACCGGAGCAAGAGGCGCGCCCGGCGTAGCAGGACCCGCTGTAGGATTCAGTTCGTTGTCTAAGGCCCGACTTCACCGATGTTGCTCCTTCCTTCACTTCAACTTCAATTTCACTACTGCACTTCGTCCTAATGGATGAATATTTGCAGTGCACACGGTCACATTCATTTAGTCTGAAATGTTGATGGTGGTGATTGCCATCCTGAAGGAAATTAGCGATGTCTGCTGCAGAGTGTTCTAGGAGAGAGAAATCGATCCAAAATAGTCCCAATGAGAAAAGAATTTCTATGAGCAACTGTTTTGGAAGCAGGAATTGATACTGTAGGTAAATACAAATTACGATTATTTTCTAATTTGTTACGATTGATTCCTTACCATTGATTCCTTAAACTCTCAGGATTCGATCCATTGTCTATCATCCAGTTGTTCAATGTAACGTTGAAAATAATTGACCCTGGATCAATATTTAAGCCACCCATATTAAGGAGAGGGATGAGACCTGGGTCGAGTTGATCTCAGGTTTGAATTCCTTCCATCTGATTGGTCAAAACTCAAAATGTTCTGTGAGCTAATCTCAGCTATTGAAATTTAGTCTATTGAACTTGTATCGCTCCTTTCATGGTTTAAATAGAACGGTGATTTGGGAGTTTATTAAGGACCGTTTAGGGACCTGTTAGGCATACAGTCCAGTTAAGAACCTTGGACTGTAGATCTGTTCCCTTTTTACCCCGGTCTGCGAGGGACTGTTGACTTCTTATTGCATGGTCTTCGACGCTTGCTCAATTCTGCACGCATGATGACAGCTTTGATCGATCAATAATGTCATCGGTCAAAACCATTCGTTTTTCATTCGTTCTTGTATCGAGCAGGCGTACAGCAACAACAGACATGCCGAAACAACCGTTGCTAGTTGCTAGGACCGTCGACTGGGTTGTGGGGGGGGGAGCGGGGATGGTGTTGGAGTTCATATCGCCCTGAAATTAGTATATTTTTTCAAAATTGTACGCTTTTGCACTCACTTCCAAAGGCCCTCTCAATTTATTATCCCCTTCAAAATTCAGATTATGTTCAGTCGACGGCACTACTAGTCGCTGCTGCTGATACAAAACTGTTAATGTTTAGGTCTACAATAAATTTGAACATACGCTTACTAGTTTGACCGAAGCATGAATATTATTGTGAATTTTTTCCTCTGAATTTTTGCTCAAATGCCTATTTGTTGTGAACATGTATAGCCGTGTTTTTCTAAATGTACTTCTGCATCATTCCAGGGTTCAACCGGTTCAACGGGTCCCACTGGCCCCCAGGGGTCATCGGGTGATTCTGGAGCCCCGGGGCCCACTGGTGCCATTGGAGAACCCGGCGATACTGGCCTTTTGGGCCCCGAGGGAGCAGCGGGCACGGCAGGGACGGGAGGGCCGGTGGGCATAGAGGGCATCGTCGGAGACACCGGGCCGAGTGGGGTATTGGGCTTGCAAGGGCCCACAGGGGCGGTGGGACCACCGGGGGAGAATGTGGTCGTACATCTTGTCATACCGACACTGCCTTCCCTGAGTGGTTGGTCTAATATTTTGTATCAGGTGCTTCAACAGCACTTTCTTTTAACTTAAAAATTTCACTGGGGTTCTAGTAGCAAAACCAACTTATAGAGCATGCAGCGTCAGGCATAGAGACCCTGGACGATGGCACAGCCAGCAGATGTCGTGTACCATGCTATGCGAATATGTCGACATACATATAAAATAATATAATCCCTTCATAAAATATTCGTAATCGTCTATCGTTCCTTTGGTAGCATTATATAGCTATGATCTCAGTGCTACCATTTTGAGAATAGAATTTAATAAAGACAACAGCTTTTTCAAAATTAATATAGCCGCAAAGTGTTTAAAGCAACTTTGCAAAGGCTAATATCAAGATTCCGTGCATGCATAAAACCATGATTTTATGCATGCACGAGTTTTGGTGCATAGATAAGAAAGATCGATGGAAAAGGATTTGTGCCCCCATTAATGTTACATTATATTATTATTTAGCTACACCTGCTACAGCGTATTGTGCTGAGCAGTAGGCCTACATGGTGACTCGTGAGGGGATGCGAAGAGATGCAGATTTTATGTTCTTCGAAGCAACATGTAAGGTTATGGTTAGATTAAGAGTAGATTCAGGCTTAGGGTTCTGTTTAGGGTCATGATCGGGATAAGCGGCTATAGTTGAGTTTATTTCATGTGAGATATATTTCTGAATTAAACACTAAGTTGACGACCGTTTTCGAGAAAACGTATGCTCTAATGCGTATAAAATTGGATCAACATTAGAAAGTCGACTAAACATCTTAAATATGTGTGTCATCTATTATTGACATCGAACTGCTCGATCTTGAATAATGATGGACTCTTTATCCTACGTTTCGTCACTAATTAAATACTGCATAGACTTTTCCACAACCTTTGAGAAGGTGTTGTGTTATATTTCAGGCTCTACAAACAAGCCTGTTGATGCGGACACGCTGGCTGGCTCGACTTACTGGACCCAGAGCGGAGCGATAATAGGGGTCTATGTCTGGCTGGCTATCCTATCTTTTATCCTGCTTGCAATCCTTGTGCCTGTTATTGTTCTGTCATTGCTCTACCGGGGGGCATTGCTGAGGGAAACCGACAAACTACAGTAAACTGAAGATGCTTAAATATGACAGATTAACGATTCATTCAAAGTAGCCTACACGCTTTGAGTTTTCGGCGACAGTCTGGTTGACTTACATACTTTTAACTTGTTGGTCGCCTAGTATATGATGATATTATCGTCATTGGAAAAATAGTGCTTATGTGCAGGGCCTGGTTTGGCTATCCTTCTCTTCTTTGTGTGCCAGAGTGACACGGGGCGAAAAACTGGCCCGCGGGCCGCGGCATCGTCACGTACAAAAAATCTGAACCACACTCCATCTCGTCCTGTAACCGCTGAACCACACTCCGTCCGTTACCGTAGTCGATCGTTGCCGCCCCGTCAAATGTCAAACATACTCTGCTGTCGAAACTCGAAAGCACATCAAATGTTTTAGCACTATATAGACCCAAACTGATCTTGGTGATTTTTTCACAGAGAACGTCTGTTCTCAAATTATTATTTTACTAATCCCGATAACAGCACGAATGATGAAAAACAACTATGGAATTTGAATAAGCTATCATTAATATTTCTAAATTGTGATTTCCATATATCGCGGAAACAACCGCTGCATTTAAGAATACCAAAATATTGCGGTTTCCTGTGGCAAATACAGTCAGGAGCCGCGGTTTGGACTTACAGTAATCCATTTTCAAATTGCCTACGGCGGAGGAACCACGGTTCTCTACTGCTCGCAGCGCCGCGGATCGAGTTTAATGCAGTTTTGTACAACATAGAAAACATTATTACAAAAATGCGAATAAAAAACCTCGACGTGCTATCCTGCAATGAAAGATCCAACATCAATGTCGCAGGTGCGTCTGTGCATGACTTACTGTAAATATCAGTTCTGAGTTGTGAACGGCTCTAGAGATCGATTAAAATATCTAAGACAACTCTCATCTCTAAGATATAAAATGACAAGATTGGGCCCAATGAAGAATCAATAGAACAAGTGCAAGAGCAGACACATTTATGCAGAACTGAAGTTCAGTTCAGGTCTATGAAGGCTCTAGCGCGATTGACAAGCTTACATGAAATACAGTGTTAGTGTCACTATCCCAATGGACTATTCACATCATGGCCCAGCATCCGATAATCGTTTCCGACTTACTTTCCTGAAGTCACCTCTCCGAGCCCCATCATCTTGTGGAGCTCCTCCAGTCCTGACAATCCAGCAAGCTCCCGCAGCCTCTCAACGCCTTCGAGCAGCTGCCCAGCGGTCCGGCCCGCCTCGTTCTCTGCGTCAAGTGTGGCGCCGTGCTGCACGAGCACCCTCATCACTTGGACGCAGTGAGCAACCCTGGCGAGACGATGGGCCTCTGCCGCCTTCTTCGCTTCTTCACTGAGCGGCTCCAGCTTCTCAGCATTCTCTTCTTCTGTGACTTCTTCCACCTTCTCGGCAGCATCGACTTGCGCTTCGTCTGGCTTCTTGGATGAATCAACTTCAGCTTCGTCTGGCTTCTTGGACGCCTCAGCGCAGCTCATGGCAGCAACGTGCAGCGGCGTGTTTCGCTCTCGATCGACTGCGTTCACATCTGATCCACACTCAAGCAGCGTCTCGATCACAGCCTTGTCCCGAATGAAGGGGCAGGGACAGTCGCACTCGCGCTCGGTCACAACAGAGTCGTCGCAGGACTGGTGCAGCAGCGTGCGACGGCGCTTGCTCCTTGGTTCCTTTTGGATGACGTGGCGCAGTTGGAACTTGAAGCGTTGCATCGCCTCTTGAGCGCTGACGGACAGAGAGAGGACACCGCTGTTCAGCTGCATGCTGACGGCGCGTTGTATCAGCATCAGCAGTTGTACGATTAGAACACGCAGCCTCCTTCACAAACAAATAAACATATAAACGTAAACCTGACAAGCCAAAAAACCAGTGGCAGGTTTGCTATCATCCAGTTCCTATGCTCTAAAATAACAAGCATCGTTTCATGTTAGAAATGTAGGTAAGTTTAGTTTAGCTGCACGTAAGAACAATTTGAGACGAAAGTGGCACTGCTCTGAGCGAGACTCTTACTCGAAGTCGCAGTCACCGGCTGTCGTTACTGCTGACTTGGCCAACACGCGATCTACCTCCAACACTGCCTTGTCCATGACCGCAAGCATGTACTCGAACTTGAACAAGGCAAATATTAAAATTTATATTAACAAGGCATTTAAACTTTAAACGATACATCGAAATTTTTGGACCAGCTTCTCATTTGATGCTTTGCTTTGTATGCTTGTGTTCCGCTGTGTGTTCATTTGTGTGCTTGTTGATGCTGTACTTCGTATATGAATAAAAGATACATACATATATATATTACTAGCTCGTCCTACCTTTAACACATACATTAAA
The DNA here is from genome assembly GCA_034695025.1 of Chamaedrilus cognettii. Lineage (NCBI taxonomy): Eukaryota > Metazoa > Annelida > Clitellata > Enchytraeida > Enchytraeidae > Chamaedrilus > Chamaedrilus cognettii. The sequence continues at coordinate 14,619 of JAQIWG010002535.1, read as the reverse complement.
ATACTAGCAAAATTAAGCAATTTTGCTAGGGTAAGGCCCCCACTACACCAAATTTCCTTCAAAGTTTTCTCTCTCTACGCCGTGGTCTTCTGATCTATTCCTCCAGTCACCCTTTCCCGACATGCTGTATTTTTCATAATTATTTAAAAGTGTAATATGCTGTGAGTCAAAGAATTTTTGGATTGACTCTAAAAAAGGAGGTAGAGGAAAACGTCGAAAAGGTGGGCTAAAATTGAAAACTAATGAGAGCTTAGTACCAAAATATTTTAAACGTAAGCTAAAATTATAAACTTAAAACTTAGTGTTAAAGAACGTCTTAAAACAGTTGTCGTTAGCTTCCAATAAAGGCCTAATATAGGTCTAGCGCTTGTGAACGTCACAAACCAATGCCAATTAAGTACCCAAGAATCCACTAACAAAGGCGTAGCGAGAGTTTCTGGCGCTCGGGGTAAAGTGCCGGAATGGAATACCCAAAAGAAAGTCGTGAACGGGAGGGGAGGGGTGCAGATGGAGACTTTTCTCTCCCAGATGGCATTCACGACCCAGGTGGAGGATTAGGAATAAGATTTTTTCAAAAAGCATTCCGCCAGGAGAGGCCAAGGAGGACACCCTTTTTGGCACCCCCTCTCCCCAATGACCTACCTCTAACTTACTAGGTCAAATGCCCCAAAACGAACTTGCCCTTAAACTTCTTATATCAACATAAATAAGTTACAAGACTGTTGGCGCCCTCTTGCAAGCGCCTTTGACACATTTGCGTCCGGATTGATCATGTCGTGGGCCCCGCGTCCCCACTGCCATTAAAAACTTGCTTATACATTAAAACAGAAGTGTCACTGTTACACAAATGGATATCTCATACCATACGCTCAGGAAAGACTTGCTCCGGAGGAACGGACCCAAATTTCTTCTCATCGGCCGCAAATAGCAAGCCGAGAAAAAGATCAAGTAAACTGTCAAAACACTCCATGAATTCTCGATCCTGTGGCTCGCAGTAGCGCTGCGCCAAGTCGATCGAGTGCAGCCACAGCGCCATGACGCGCGCTATTTCTCCTCTGCGCTCATAATGCTCGCCGACCCAGCGAAGGTGCGTAAATACAGCCTCGTGCCCTGGACCCATCACGGCTCTCTCACAATCAGCGCCTGCATCATCAGGTCGTCCTAAGACAGCGCCTCCAGCTCGGCCACGCTGCGCGCCTCCACGGCGTAGTCGTACACAGCGATCGGCTAGACCGTCGGAAGGCACCAAGGGTCGGGGTCTTTTGGGCAGGGTTTTGGCCACTTGGGCAGGGTCATCAACTGCTGAGCTTTCATCTCCTCCCGTATTCTTCGGAACGCGTACCAATCTTTTCTTCTCACGCTCTTTTTGATCCTTTTCTACTTCCTCCAGTACTTCTTTCCATTTAATCAAAGCAGGCTTCTCTTCTCCCTCATCATCCGTGCACGAATTCATCCATAAATTTGCCCCGTGCAGCAGAAGAGCGTCGATACGCTCGGCGTACGGAAGCTCCGGTTGGCTCGTTAAGTACTCGATGTTTTTGAGGCAGGGAAATTGCATCGTGTAATAGTAGAGGGTCACGAGAAGCGGCGTGTTGCCTTTGGAGTCCTTGGAGTTAAGCGCTCCGTGATCGAGTAGGAGTCGAACAATGGGCAGACGATGGTCGTAGGTTACAGCTACGTGCAGCGCTGTTTTACCTACGAACCCCCCAAAAATAAAATGTTAATGACTAAAATTGAATGATCTTTCAAATCATGAATATCAAGTCGCATTTTCATTTTTACTCTAATTATCTAGTGTTTAATTGACTATAAATGACGCTCCTCCATACACTTGCAAAAATCAGTCGAGGAGTGGATGCATTACATATAGACCCTAGAGGCTGTGGAACTAGAAAAGTAGACCTAATCTATTTATTTTTAGTTTCCTAGTAGTTTTCCAATACTAATTGCAGCAGTGCATTTTCAACTGAGAAATTTAATGCAGCAAACGCTGCATTGAATTTCTCAGTCGAAAATGCGCTACAGCAATTAGTGTTCGAAAATTTCAACACGTGAAAATGAGTCCTACCATCAATGCCTCTCGCGTTGACGTCGGCCCCCCTCTCGAGCAGAAAGCGAACGATGTTCACAAACTGATCCAACTTCTCTGCCGCCTCCTGCGGTTCTCCTGGAACAGACTCATAAGCTCGCCTCCCTTTATCCAGCAGGCGGACGCGAGACAAGCGTATCCGTCCCCCTCATCAGGGACCTCAATGTTGGCTCCTTGTTCGACAAGATAGCGTACTACTTTGTAGTGTCCCTCCAGACAGGCTGAGACAGCGCCGTGTTCGCACCGCATCCATGTGCGGTGTGAATCCTAAGATTCAGCTGAAACAACAAGTAAAATAGTAATATTCTTTCAATTCAGATTAAACTATTGTTAGTAACTTTTGAGCAGAAATATAATGCCCGGTCTCCAACCTTCAGTTATGCAAAGTAGGCCGAAGACCATAAGCCAAAGGCCGCATAGGCGGAGCACTAAGGGGCACCGCGGGTGCGCTACGACGGCCAAATGCCGATGACGCTATTAGGCTATAGTCCTACGATATGGGCTACCACCCTACTGCCGAAGGCCAAAGGGGATATAATCGAAGGGGTTGTTACTAAATTTCGCATGGAACACCTATACGTCTAATCATGCGGTCTGACTGCACCATCAACATAAGGTAGTTAAAACACGTCTGCTCTACCAATTTAATGTCGCAGTAAGTAACATTCATAACTGATCCACATTACAATTATTATTTCTATATATAATGTTGTGCTTGTAGTCCGTTTTGGCGTCAAAAGACGCCATCAGGGCCCTCATTATAGTGTTGCATTTTTGCACCAAAATATCAAATAGGTCCACTCCAAAAGCTTTTAACTCTGAAATTATGATACCAAAGTTGACGAAAATTGACTGAAAAATTGAAAATAGATGGCTATTTTTCCGTGCAAAATTTTTTCAACGCTTGATATAAATTGTATTAGTTATACATGGAAACGCTTAAACGAGAGGCCTTTTTTGAGCTACCCTATTTAGGCTCCAAGATATCGGTTATGTTGAAAGATTTACCCTACCAATTCAGTGCGCTACTACAAGTTCATAACCATTTCAGATCATCTAATAGACAAATTAAACTACTAATGAAACGGTTGAATTTGAAGAACAATATCGACTACCCATTGATTAGAAATCACAATATGCAGACAAATCAACAGCATCATTATTTCTCGGCAACTGTATGCCTAATATTTCTATTAAATGCTATAATTCAGTTCTTTAGTTTAATGGAGGCGAAACGTGGACCGTGAGAAAACAAGACAGGAAAAAATGGAGCTTTCGAAAACTGGTGCTGCATGGAGAAGAATGCTGCGAATACCTTGGACAGCAAAGAGAACGAACATCTCCATCATCAAGCAGATCGGCGTCTCGACTCTACTAGTTGACAGTATCACCAAGCACAAACTATCCTACTTCTGAAATGTAATGAGAGGGGAGGGGCTAGAGAAGGAGGTCATGATGGGGATGGAGGAGGGAAAGAGAAGGAGAGGAAGGCCGAGAATGAGGTGGCTCGACGAGATACGGGAGTACATGGGGATGACAATGCAGGAGCTGAAGGAAGCAGTGTGAGAGCGGCACGGATGGAGAAGTAAACTGATGGAGGTCACCAGAGATCGTTCGCGACCTGACGGCACAAGGTGAGAATGTGGGTCCTACTTCACTGCGGCCATATCATATATCATATCAGGCGTTTTTGCGAGGAGCTCCACAGAATAACCTGGTGATCTGACAAACTTATGGATAACCAGCATAACAAGAAGCAAATTCATTCTAACTGCTAGATCTTTTGTTCAGGTATTTAATGAGGAAAATCGATGCACTAAGCTTTGATGAGTTGAGTCTTGACCCTGGCAAGCTGCGGAGTAATCTGCAGCGTTGAGTATCTGACAGTAATCTAACCTCCACTCCTCCCTCGACCAGGGCCCTCACGGCCGCGAGGTCGCCCTCTCCAGCGGCCTTCCAGAGCAGCGTCGCTTTGACAACTGGGCTGCTCGGGTCATCTTCAGATTGGGCCCCGCAGTGTCAGCCATGCTGCACAATGTAATTCATCAGTGTCGTTATCGATAGTAATATCTCAACCAATGTGATTTAGAAGGATAATGTTGTAATGTGTGCAGACAATGTTCCGTCTAAGCTGCGCGGCTGAGCGGCCAGATTTCAGAGGTACCGCGCAGAGAAATTGACTGCCGCACAGAGAAATTGGCCTTGACGAAATAAAATTTTGGAAGGTTGTTTCTAAAATGAAGGCAAGTTGTTGTTGATATGGCGGCCTGAGCGTTGTAAGCATATGTGTGTGTACTTGAAACGGTTTTCATGAAGACAATGACTGCTGAGAATGACTCGAGAAATCTGTCATCATCCCCCCCCCCCCGCCCCCCCATCCCCCCGCTCGTGAGTTCAAACAGGTGGAACTATGATAGAAAACTAGAAAGGCTGCACAGGAATGATATGACTTTTAAGAAGTCCGCTCAGGACTTTTTTTCTCCGCACACACACTTTAAAAATTAGAGGGAACATTGATTCCAGACCTATAGGCCTACATGGGCGCCCGTACATTGATATAAAGAGGTGCATTGCACCCCTCTGGAAACGCGGATCCCACCCCCCTGGAGACGCAAGTTGCACCCCCCTCTGCACCCCCCTGGCTCCTGCTAGATTAGTCTCCCCAGTGAGAAGAGGAGTAAGAGATGGAGACTGAGTTTTTGAGTTACTGAGTCCCCCCTGTAATCAGAAAATATTGCATTTGCTCTTGCTTCCTATTGTGTTTACACAAGATTCAGAAATTTTAATGATGACTGTAAGAATAGTTTCAAAAATATCTGTCAGCCGCCCCCTCCTCGCTCGTAGGTTTGCACCCCTCTGGGTTGTAAATTTTGTTTTAATTTGCACCCCCTGAGAAAAAGTCTGCAGGCGCCCATAGACCTACAAAATGTATATGTGATATTGCCAGTAGGACTACTAATAAAGTCTATATCAGCATTAGGGAGTGACGCGATGTTCCCGACCGTAGTAGTGTAGCGAAGGTGGAGTCAACAGGGCGACCACCCCGGGCGCTAAAGAGGAGGGGGGAGGGCGCTAACGGGGAAAACATTGATTGATTTTGATATAGAAATTGAGCATTGAGAGTTAGAAAATGTATATGTATTTGACACAGAAAGTTTAGATGGAAGGAGAGGGGACGCCGAAGGTTTCCAAATTTGCTCCCTTTCTCCGTTAGAAAAGCCTTTGTTTTGACAACGTAACTTTGTGGAAAAACGTACGTCCCTACCACCCCTGCCTCTCATTCACTGCGGAGTTTCAGGGACAAAAGCGTTGCGAGGGGGCACCAGAAAATCTCGCCAAGCCGCTTCCCGGTCGTGGTATTTGCCACAGCTACTGCCGAGGTAAACGCGGTAATGCCGCGGTATGGTAGAAAAAATTTGACAAATTTCAGGAATACCGCGGTATAGCGGATACCAAAAAGGATATGAAAATATCAGATAAGTTTATTCTAAGTTCAAAACTTTGAAACTATGGAAACAAAATTTCACTACACTTGGCAGGAATATAGTACTCGAAGCCTATCTATCTGTAGAAATTTTGTCATCGTTGCATGTACATGTAAATTGTGGAAGGAATGCATGAAATATTTCATGGGGACCGTTTTCAACCAGCCTGTAGTTCTAGAAACTTCTTTGCCCTCAATATGACTATCACTATCAATACCGCTTCCAATGTACATGAAATTTGAAAGTCCTATTATAATTTTTGATGGCCTATACCAGTGGTCTTCAACCTGTTTCAATGCGAGAGCCAAAAAAAAAATTCAAACTGTCCGAGGGGCGCACCTTGTCTCAAGCGTAAATTTTTCGATTCCTTGCAAATTTCACCAATTTTCTAATTTATTACAAATCACAGGACTTTTCGCAAATATGTGTCAAAATTTGCTGATATTGCACAAAATTTAATATGTATTTCGCTGTAGAGAAAAATACATTTCGTGCAAATTACGTCAAATATCTGCAATATTCATTAAACTAATCGAAAAATAAACTTATGTATTTATTTAGTTTTTGGCGCTTTCGCAACTCTGAAAATAGCGCAATTTTGCTTAATTTTTCATCGTGCCGCACGACAAGTGCATAATTTTGCAAATTTCTTAAAACCTTGCGTCAAATTTTCCAATATTTAGAGACGAATTTTTGAATTCCTTCAACATAGCCTACAGTTGCACGCTACGTTACCGAAAACACAATTGCGCCGTTGCGGGCGTTTTCTGTCTTGCAATCATGCCTGCTACAGCTACTGTTATCATTTTGCCGCGATGTTCCGACTTTTTTATGACTGGGACGTCTTCGCTAGTAGCAGTGTTTGAAAGTTCTGTTGCGCGTTCACAGATTTCATAGTTTGGTCATTTGGTCAACATTTATACTTTACCTGAAAAAGCAAAGACAAAATAATCCTTGTAATGATTATACATCTTGCAGGTGGCGGCGGGCCGCATGGAGGGTCTTGGCGCATGCGGTCCGCGGGCCGCGTGTTGAAGAACGTTGGCCGATACAATGAACTTTCGAACTAGAAATGGCTATTCATAAACTCACAGAGCCCGGCGTATGGCTGCCGGTGTCAGGATCAAAGAATCTAGACTACTATAAACCTAGAAGGTCTACGCCAATGGCGGACAGAGTACCCAAAAAAAAAATTGTCATGAGGCAACAAAATGGCGGCAGAGACTATTACGTGGGCTGTCTAGCATCAAGCTGATGCTCGCTAGTTTTTGCAGCCAATGACAGCGTAGTTCTAAACAAATTTTATCATTAGGCCTACGCTGCGTCTGACAATTTCATTTTCTGTATCGCTCGAGCTTAGATGAGTGCCTGTCTAGGTTCATCTTAGTCAAAATTCTTTAGTCCAGATACCGGCATATTAGTCCAATCCGACTTTCGGACTGATCAGACCCTCTAGCTCAATGTTGGAAAAAGGAACGCCGAGATTTGAACCCAGGACGCTAGCGTGGCAGGCGGCGAACATACCACTGAACCACAGACATCACACTTTTTGAAGAGTATAGGCGATATCCGACAGTAACAAAAATAAAGTTTAAATCGGACAACAAATAAACATAATTGACCCCACTGGTTCGCCGGACTTACCCCAGTGCTACAAATCCCTGGATTCAGCGTGTTTGGCGGTATGATGTACAGTATATACATGCTCGGCAGCTCCAGTAAGCCTAGTTATGAACTGCACTGAACCATGCGAGCGTTACAACAGAGCGAGGTACCAGTAGCATAGTGGCGCTAAATCAATATCCGTCTCAACTCACAACAATATAGGAAGCGGAAGTGATATAAAATGTGCGACGAAAAATATTGGAGGAGCACAATCGAAAATCATGAACACGGGGGGGGGGGGGTGAGGAGCAGGGGTAAAAAATTTCCTAAAAACTTAGGCTACAACGCCAAAAATGTCAGTTCCATTAAACTTCATGAACATGTCAACACGTAGTAAGCCTATTCCGTCGCTGAGTTTCTTGACTGTGCACATGCCTGCGCACATTCCGTGCGAAATCTAGTGGAGAAGCACGAGTTGTCAATGCTACAAACTTACTAGGTCTAAATCAATGCTTTCGGTCCTGATGCTATTCTTAGCAGTACATATTCGATCCACATTTTGGGGGATTCGCGGGGTGTCCGACCTCCTCGTACCGAACGCGGCGCTACTGTGCATGTAAGCCTATAGGCAGCGTAATGACGCCAGCAGCAGGCTGCAACGCGTCTCTTGCAAGTCCCGTCACTGCAGGCTGAAAAATGCAGCACTTATGGTAGTGTTTTAGGGTCAAGGTTGCTTCCCCGCGGGGAAGCAACCACCTTGACTAGCAGCAGAAATAACACCTAAGCCTAAAGTACTTATACTCAAGCAAAAACTTACACTTTGACTCTTTTTGTAAGAAGTCTTCTGCTAGAAAAACGTCATCTTAAATTAGAATTTGCTACGTCAACAACGTTTGATTGGTAGGTTTCAGGGTCATGACCTACACACATCTAATCATCATAATTACAACTATTAACCATAATTTAAATCAACTTCCGCTTTTGCTAAAAAGATCCTACCTTCTATGGTATTATGCTGCTGGTGCATGCGCGATCTAAGCTTGTGATATCTATGGTCTCTTGACGTCCGTCCATATCAGTAAGATTGTTCTCGACTAGAAAATTATTTCAAACCGGTGTGGTATGAAACTGGCAGCCTTGACATGAACCGGTTATAACTTTTGTTGGAGGGCATGGGGAGAACTTAAATAGCAACATATAACTAAACTTGTATTTAGAGTTTTTTACATGTAGCCTCCTGTCGGCTGGGCCGGGGGATCTAGAACAGATTGCAAGCAGATAGCTAAAATTGCTAAGATCGGCGCTGTAAAATAGGACGATAATTAATTTGCGAGAAACTTGACTCTGCAGCCCAAACCATAAGAGAGATTATGACGATCCTACTCTCAAGTCTCAATGCACCAACATAGGCATTTTACTAGGCTATTGTCAATGCAAATTTGCCATAGTAAACTTACCGTGGTAATTTAATGTAGTAATTTTGGAAAAATTACTACGGTTAGTTTTCTGAAGTGAATTTATTTTGGTGGTGAATTTACTCTAGTAAATTGAGTATAGTAAATTAAGTATGATAAATTTACTATGCTACGCCCCGGATTTACCAGTGTACTGACGGAATTCTCTTATTAGTCTGTCATCGATGTGATATTACCATGGTGAATGTACTATAGTAAAATTACCATGGTTCATTCGCAATGGCTACTTTGCCACGGTCAAATCCGCACGTTAGTACGTCAACCGTAGGATCGCATAAATTGACCCCTTAATTTAAGCTGCAAATTAGCAAAGCATAAGCTGATCGTTCAAGCAAAGCTTGATCGTTCTGCACAAAAATGATAGCTTTTGATAGATATTCCTCCGCCACATAATTAATTAAAGTTAGGCCTAGATGTACACATTTGAAACTTGGCTAGACGTAAGTATTACTGCGTGATTATTATTCGCTTACAATACCCACATCAGAAATAAAGACAGGATGAAAATCATTTTTACTAAACCGAGAATGACATGAAAACAACATCGCATCACGTGAGAAAGAAAACAACTATTTGCAGTGTTCTATCGTTTTGTGGAACAATGATTAGATTGAACATCCCTTATTTCAGAGAAGAAAATGCTCTCTAAGCAATATCGTTATGTAAAACATACCTGTAATTATGGTTATGCACACGTAGTTTTTAAAATCATATAGATCATCTACTAGATTCTATAAATACCATGCAAAAAAGACACAGATCAATTTCAAGAGAAAAGGCACTGATGCTCATATATTTGATGCATCAAAGCTCGAAATAGTGAGCAAAAAAATTAGTTTGTAACCAACAAATGCATTTTATATAGCACGAAATGCTAAAAACAATTACTTCTATAGGCTACATGTATGTAGACGAGTATGCATATTAAAAGGACTCATGTTCAAGGTTCCGTGCTGGTTCATGAAGGACTTCAACAATCCATCATCTTTCCCGTCGGAAAAGACTGCTTGCGACCTTCTGCCTGTAACCCAAGACTTATAGGGGCTCATCGTCCCTTATTCCCTTCAAGGCACCTCCCCGAGCCCCATCATCTTGTAGAGCTCCTCCAGCCCTGACATCCCAGCCAGCTCCCGCAGCCCCTCCACGCCTTCAAGCAGCTGCGTAGCGGTCTGGCCCGCCTCGTTCTCTGCGTCAAGTTTGGCGCCGTGCTGCACGAGAACCCTCATCATTTGAACGCAGTGAGCAACCCTGGTGAGGCGATGGGCCTCTGCCGCCTTCTTCGCTTCTTCGCTGAGCAGCTCCACTTTCTCAACATTCTCTTCCTCTATGACTTCCTCCGCCTTCTCAGCTGCATCAACTTCAGCTTCGTCTGGCTTCTTTGACGCCTCAGCGCAGCTCATGGCAGCAACGTGCAGCGGTGTGTTGCGCTCGCGATCGACTGCGTTCACATCTGATCCACACTCTAGCAGCGTCTCGATCACAGCCTTGTCTCGGAGAAAGGGACAAGGACAGGCCCACTCGTGCTGGGTCACAAGAGAGTCGTCGCAGGCGTGGTGCAGCAGCGTGCGACGGCGCTCGTCCGTCGGGTTCTTATGAATGATATCGCGCAGTTGGGACTTGAAGCGCTGCATCGCCTCTTGAGCGCTGTCGGACAGAGAGGGGACGCCGCTGTCCAGCTGTATGCTGACGGCGCGTTGCATCACCATCAGCAGCTGCACGATTTGAGCAGGCAGCGTCCTTCGCAAACAAATAAATACGTCAAGGTAGACGAAACAACTAGTGGAAATTTTGCTGCCAGCTAGTTTCCGCGTGGTAACATAAAAAACATCACTTCATGTTTAATATGCGAGTTAGTTTAGCTGCATGTAACAACAATTTTGAATGAAACAAACATACATGTACGACTCTGAGCCACTTACCCAAAGTCGCAATCACCGGCTGCTGTAGTCACTGCTGGCTTGGCCAGCACGCGATCTACCTCAAGCACTGCCTTGTCCATGACCGCCAGCATGTACTCGAACTTGAGCAAAGCAAATAATAGCAATTAACAGCGCAGACTATAGCTATTTACACATAAAGTACCAGCCAAGTACCCGGCACGGAAACGTCCCCCACTCAACTAGCTTTCATTTAATATCTTCTCCCTACCCCTGTGGTCCTCTGATCCATTACTTAACCGCAACACATCACTAATCTGCCGTCTTTTAAAAATGAATCATGAACATGATATCCTGTAGGAAAATGTTTATAAAAATCCTGCAGCCAAAGGATAAAAAATACGCCGAAAAATTTAAAGAAAACGTTCAAAAGTGCAACCACTTTTTTACTCTTATGTCGGCTTCATATCTTTCAAACTGGTAAATTAAGAGCTGAAAAACTTTACATATCAAGTACGTTTTCAATAGGTTGATGGCTAGCTTCCAAATGGCTTTCTATAGGCCAAGTTAATTAAGTTAGCATGTGTTGACAAGTACATCAGACACATAAATTACTAGCCTATTGATTTAAACAGAAATAGGTTTCAAAATAAAATCTCTCAATCTCTCACAATATGTTCAGGCAGGACTTTCTCCGAAGGAATGGACCACAATTTCTTCTCATCGGCCGCAAAGAGCAATCCTTGAAAGGACGCAAGGATTTGGCTGAAATAACTTCCGATACTCTCGCAGTAACGCTGTGCCAAGTCGATTGTGTGCAGCTCCAACGCCATAAGGCGCGCTATGTCCCCTCGGCTCTCGTAAAGCTCGCCAGCCCAGCGAAGGTGCGTAAATGTGCTTTCGTGCGCCGGACCCATCACGCGCTCCCTCACAAGCAGCGCCTGCATCATCAAGCCGTCCTTGGAGAGCGCCTCAAGATCCGCCACGCTGCGCGCTTCCACGGCATAGTTGTACGCAGCGATTGGCTCGACCGTCGGAGGGCACCAAGGGTCGGGGTCTTCTGCCACCTGGGCTAGATCATCATCAACTGCTGAGCCTTTGTCTCCATCTGCATTCATCGACATGTTCGCCAGTCTTTTCTTCTCGCGCTCTTTTCTATTCTTTTCCACCTCCTCCAGCACTTCTTTCCATTTCATCAGAGCAGGAATCTCGTCGCCCTCGTCATCGATACATGAATTCACCCACAAATTGGCTCCGAGAAGCAAAAGAGCGTCGATACGCTCGGCGTACGGAAGCTCCGGCCTGTTTGTTAAGTACTCGATGGTCTCCGGGCAAGGAATGAGAGTGTAGTAAAAGAGGGCCTCGAGAAGCGGCGTGTTGCCCTTTGAATCCTTGGAGTTAAGCGCTCCGTGTTCCATCAACAGACGAACAATAGGCAGACGATGGTCAAGGCCTGCAGCTAAATGCAGCGCAGTTCTACCTGCATGATCCAACAAATGTAATGCCAATTTATTTAAAAAAACTTTTTAAGCAGTAAGAGAAGCTTGCGAATCAATTATTGATTAGCAAGCTACTGCTGCAGCACAAAACATCATTCTGTTCTAGCATCAATAATTTCTAAAGCACAATACACGTTGGTCGAATTTAACGACGTAATTCAACACGGCCTATCACTGCTTGTCATTGCTCGCGCTCTATGCAGCCATTGGCAGGCAGAGTTTAGCAACAAGGACATCACAATTAGATCCTGTAGGGGCCTATATAATCATCTGCCTCTCACTATCGCGATGCTGCAGTGCGTTTCCGCTTTTGAAATTCAATGCAGCGTTTGACACAATTTCAAAGTGTGAACATTCGGCGGTTACCATCAGGGCGCCTCGCGTGGACGTCGGCTCCCCTCTCGAGCAGAAAGCGTACAATGTTCACAAACTGATCCATCCTCGCAGTCGCCTCCCGCGGCTTCTCCTCCAACAGATCCGCATACGCGTCCCCCAAGGCCCAGGAGGCAAAGGCGAGATTGGCGGATCCGCCCTCATCAGCGACCTCCACGTCAGCACCTTGTTCGACAAGATAGCGTACTACTTCGTAGTGTCCCTTCTGACAGGCGTTAGACAGCGCCGTGCTCGCATAGTATTGATTTTCAATCCGTTGATTGAGCTGAAACAATAAGAAAACAAAATGAGCTAATAGTCTTTCAAGTCAATAGTCTCAAGTAGTGCAAAACTCATTCGACTATGACATGATCCCATAATATTTCTGATTATCTGGCCTTATTATCTCTCTCTATCTCGCAGAGCCATAGGCCGTCATGCCCTTACACGACAACTCACGGACAAGAGCCCTCGTCCATGCCGTTGACACCGGGATGTTTCACTGTTTCCTTTGATGCCAATCCACGTTGTCCTAGGGCAACCGGAGGGCCTTTTTCATCCTGGTGGGACCCGGCGGGCCATGGAAACATCTCTGCAGAGCTTGAGGGACATATGAGCCGGTGACCAAGGGTTTATTCTAACAACGTGACCAAAGAGGGAGTGTCTGCGTCGCAGGATCAGATCTTCTATGTGAGAGAGGCCCGTACGGCGGATGATTTGCATGTTCTTCACTTTATAGAACCAGCGGACACCCTGTATTCGTCTTTGGTAACGCATATGGAATAACTGGAGATGATTCATATCCACTTTGTGGTCCAACATCACAGATCCATAGAGCAAGATGGGCACGATGAGGGTCATGTATAGGCATAACTTCGTAGCCAAGAACAGATGTGGTTGACGCCATAGGTTGTACAGGTTATTCATGTTCCCCGCCGCCATCCCAATCCGGCGTAGCTGTTTCGATCTTGAGCCATCTGCCGAGATGATCGAACTGCCCAGGTAAGCAAAACTCTGCACGTCTTCAGCTGTCTGGCCATTAATCGATAGATCTAGTACGGCCGGGCCAGCTTTCATGTTCTGGACCTTGGTTTTAGCCCATGATATATGCATACCACTTGCAGCCTCAATCGTTTGCAGCGTTCTCGTAATATTTGCAAGTTTTCCCTCGATTGCGGCACTATCGTCCGCGTAATCTGCATCTGAGAAGAGATCGCCGGATAGTCTGACACCACGCTGAGGAATAGCGCGCTCCATCCAGTCCATAGCCCTGCAAAATAACGCTGGGGCAACGACGCAGCCCTGCCTGGCGCCGAACCTGGTCTGGAAGATAGGCAAAAGTTGCTGGCCTAGACGGACACGCGGGAGCTTGTCTGGATATAGAGGTTATTGATGAGGTCTAGGAGCTTCGTCGGAGTGTTGATGTTGATTCCTCTATTTATAACGACTGACGAGAAAGTCGATAAAGCTAAATATGGCATAACTTTTTTTAATACAGAATATATTTGCAATGTAAAATTTTTGGTGTACCTTTAAAACAAGTATTGGTAATCTACCGTAGGGTTTCATTTAAATTAAATTTAATTTAATAACATGTACTACCTGTTTAGCGTAACCAGTGGAGCAGCGAGGGGGGCAGGGGGGGCAGCCGCCCCGGGCGCCGGTGGCTTGGGGGCGACAAAGGGACGCCCAAAGTATTATATTACAACTGGATTAGTTAGATTATATATTAAACTCGTCATTGTTTAAACTTGAAAAGTTTGTGGTGCGCGATGGGGGCAGCTGGTGGGGAGGGGCGCAAATATGGGTGTTTTGCCCTGGGCGCCAAATATCCTCGCTACGCCACTGAGCGTAACTATTGTTATAGTATTGTCTATGTAGCCATACAACGCATGCATGTACAGAGTGCGACATAAAAAAAACCCCCCTAGCGAATTCGCGATAACTCGGGCAAAAGTAGGCCTATATATATTTCCTTGAAATTTTCAGGGATCATAGCTGAGATAATTTTGCACAGGGTCCCCAAATTTCAAACGAAAACATTAATGCGTTCAAACGTTATCAGAGTTCTTGTAAAAAAAATCGAAAAATGAAATCAACCACACGTTAAAGCGGCTTGAGTTTTTGACGTTAAAAAATTGCGTCTCAGTAACGGAGCGCTTTGATTCCCTTTGAATAATTTGGTGGCCCTGAAAAGGGCCGATTTTCGCTGGCTTA
>JAQIWG010002534.1:0-20134 GCA_034695025.1 Chamaedrilus cognettii | reverse complement strand
GCATAACTTGATCTGTATGACTGTATGCCATCAACAATTTCTATCGTAGGAGCTTTATAAGAGCTTTAATAGCCTTAGGTGATCCTGTTAGTAAGCTTTTATGCGTTTTTATCCATGCTGTATTCTATTGTGTACGCTTACTAATAAACTTCAAATCAAATCAAATCAATCCGTGACAGGCTACCTTCAATTATTCTCTCATTCTTTTCAAATATTTTACGTCTCATTTAAACATTGTAGGTTTTTTATTGGAGCAAAAATTAGCAACTTAACAAGCACTCATGAATGTACGTGTACGTCCGTCCATCTTTCCCCCTTTTTCCCCAACCACTCCCCCCTCCCCCCCCCCCCCGCCCTCCCCCACACGCCCCAAATACGCTTTTTGCAAAGGAAGTCAGTGCTCAGCGTAGTTTTCCGCGTCTGAGCGCGAATATTGATCGGGCTGTGTGCAGCAGCGTCCCGCGTCATTGATTGGTTGTTTGTCCTGCGAACACGCCGCACATCCCAGCCCAGTGGTTCCCAGCCCTTGTATTTTTCCGAGAAGTCGGATTCCGATTCTTAGAATATTTCCAATGCTTATGCCGACCTTACGGATACTGTAAATTGATCCCAGATACAGAACCTGAGTAATACCCTTTGCTATTATACCGTGAATTCCAATATCTTTGATGCTACGCATGGTCGTTAAACTGTAACAGTTTAGTCACTACGCACGATCCTAAGTCTCAAAATCATCTCTTTCACCATGCGCTGATCAACAGAAGTTCGCGGGCCATGGGTTGAGTACCACGGGCACCAACAACACAGCAGCGCGGAGACAAAGCGTCGAAGAGGCGCGGCATTCAGGCGAAAGTTGTGACGTTTGGACAGAACAACAGAATCCATGGAGAACGATCGGGATCTCTACGGTCAACATTTATCGCTGTAAAAAATCCTGTACAGCCGAGGATTAAGGCTCCAGACACGAGTTGAAAATTGTCTTCTCGTCAACAACGTTTATGTTATAAGAACGGTCGTAATAGTTTTAATTATACTGCGCGTCACACTGACTAAATGTTATATAGTGAAAACAAGAACGAAAATTGGTTTGAGATTCATGATGTATATGTACGAGTTGCTTGACCGAAGTAGGGCTACAGGCGACATCATTATCTTTCACGTTTCATCTTTATTGAATCAGCATTCATGTAACAAGGAAATTACTAAACAAGCAGTACAATAATTGCATGAATCAAAAGGATTGTAGGGTTCCCGAAGGGGAACACTTCGAAAACAACCCTCTCTCGCTAACGTTGGCAGGTGCAGATATTATCAATGCGTTACATTATCGGACAGGAGTTTTCTAGCCAGAAGTATTTCTCCGGGTGTTTAGACCATTAGTCCGATCACATTGTGATTATTATTATTATTATTATTATGCTTATCGACGGCATCGAAGAGATAGATATCGGCTCTGCATATTTTACATCTACTACGCGTTACAAATCCTGATACAAAACATTAAGGACTGGTTTCTCCATCACGGATTTAATGGCGGTTCAGGATTTAACCCAACTTTTTGCATAGGCTAAATTCTGAACCACCATTAAATCCGTGTTGAAGAAACCAGCCCTAAACGTTTTAATACGTCTTGTTCTTTGTTTTTTGTTTTTTGTTTTAATATTATAAAAATGTATTCAACCAATTGTTAGGTCAACAAATACAATAAGAAATAGCTTAGACAAATAATGCACAAATAATACAATAAAAATGCCAGAATCAAACCCTGGCCATTGAGCCATGTCATACTAATAATTAATCATTTATTTATTTCACCCCGCTAGGGTCGATGATAGAACACAACGTAAACAAGCAGCATTAAGACAAAAGTATCAAGGCGATCCAAAAGAAAAGCCAGACCACTAAGATCATTATGATATTTCTTTACTGATGTGAAGTCAAAAAGTCTTAATTGGATATTTTCTGACACTGCACTTCAGAAAGTGACATATAATCAATGTTCAATTAATTTTATCAGATATTAGAAACGAGAGACGACTTGTACGACCCAAATTTCTTCAGCCTCTGACGTTGGCCGTCGAGCGCGGTAACGCCGCCGCCGCCGGTTTAAATTCCAGCAAAGGTTATGGACGATCTTCATTAGACTCTAGTTCTTACAATATCCTTGATCATGCGTATCCACTTGTTTAAAAATTGCTGAAGCGTAAAGACCAGTAAAGCACGTGGCTAAGCTTTCAGAGGTTACCTCCATTTTTGTATTTTCATGGATGTGACCCGACATAAAACCCACGAATTGAAAATTTTTGGATTACAAATTTGTAATCGATACGCCGACGACTAATTTAAAGTTTACGCTATGCAGTTAAAACACATGGACGATAACTACCGCATTTCATATTCATGCAAAGGAAAATTTTCTGTAAAAAAAAATTAAATCAATGCATTTTAGCGCTGTGGATGTTTGAAGACTGAGACATTTGCGTTTAATTAGACACTAACAAATCGCTGCAAGAATGATCGTTCAAGAATCAAGAGCATATTTTGTGAACATCTTATATAAATCAGAAAAAAAAAATCCATTTTTTGCTTTTTATTCACAGAAAATAAAGCTTCCTCGAAACAAAAGTCCAATCATTATATAGCATCGCATCATCTCTGAACTCTCAAACATTTTGGCTTAGTCAATTATACACTTATGAATTGCTGCAGGACTGATGGTTCAATAGTATAGACAGAGGTGCATCTCATGTGAATCTTTACAATCAATAGGACAAGAATGCTCAAGACACACGAGAAAAATTGCAGAATTTAAAATCAGATTTGTTGCAGTTTTTTGCTTTTCAATTTACCGCACACTAAACAAAGTTTCCTCAAGACAAAGTGCAATCAAGGCATTAACCTTCCATAAACTTCGACGGCAGCACTATCTGCGAAGACGGAAACATTTGCGTTTAATTAGGCGAACGAATTGCCCCAAGATAGATGGTACAAGAGCGCTATCTAGCAGCAGATCTGAGTTCTCCTTACTTCTCGTTCTAGACTATTGATTGCAGCCCGTGCTGCCGTGCTGCGCTGGATTACATACACCAGCATTGATTGATATTTATTGTCTTGGAAGATTCCCAACTCTCACCCGGCCCCGCATTACTTCCAATCAATGTCCCTCTAAGCTGCGCCGCGGCGCCACGGCGCACCTCGAAACATTTATTCATTTATTTATTTTATTTAAAATGCATCAATGAGCACAAGAAATGAAACATTTCAAGAAATAAATAAAAGCTCAATGACGGGATGACCTAATGCTCCCTATAGTCCACAAAAGACCATAGCTTCCTCCAATCAAGGCTTCTATCAATACACGACACATAGGTTCTCACAATCACCACGTGAATACTGCATAAAAACAAGAGCATGTTGAACAAAACTAGAACATGTTGCAGCCAGAACTTCTGTTAAGTGGCGTCACGGCGTCTATGACGCTTGAAAATTGATTACAGACGCCAAAAAATCGCACCTCCGGCATTTCAATGGTCTCGGCGTCGCTGTAATGGAATTATATGGTATCTTATAGTACTACTCTCATGACTGCGACGCCATAAAATGAAGACTTTTTCATTACAAAAAAAATTGTTGATGGATCAGTATTTCTTTAAACAAAATCTCTTGAATTATCCATCAACTACGCCGTGATAAAACAATAAAGTTCAAATGTCTGAGATGATTTGGGAAATCTTTTGAGATAAATGCTACAAAATGAGATTAACCCCTAGTTGGATATTTTAGCTAAAACGCATTTTGCGGCTTTGCGGCCTTTGTGGCTGTGCGGCTTTGAGACTTTAAGACTTTGCGTCCCTGGATCCTCTAGAAGGAATTTCTAGCGAATTGCTTGTAAAGTTTAGGAATACAAGGTTTATGAAAAAATGTGTTTGAAGTGTACAAGATTTAACCCCTATAGTTGGATATTTTTGTTGACGCATATGGAAGCGCTATTTTGAAGCGTTTTTCATCTTTTTCTTCACTATAACGCTGCAAAACCAATGAGGTATTAAAACATCTAAATTGACTATCATCATTTTATACCACTGTTGATTTCTAAACGATAGCAATGAAATTATAATAAGATGGCGGAAGTGTACGTACGTTGAAGAGTCGACGAAGTAGATGATCAGAGACGCAATGCTGAGAAGAAATACAAGGACAACCTAAAAACAAGAAGAAGAGCTTTAAGAGTGGATTCTATAGTCGTTCCTTTGTTCCCACCTTTACCTTTTCCTTAGCATAGGAGACAATTTAACAGCAGCCCATAACCGCCATTCAAAGTAGCTTTTTGTTTAGTCCATTTAAAATAATATAGGACTATATACGATTAAAGTATCGTGACGTCATAGATTTCAAGCAAAATAATTTATGTTGTCACTGCATTCAAATTAACGTTATTTCTTGTGGAGATTATTTTTTCGTTTTTTGAATTTATGAATATATTGAGAGTTTTTTCGAATGGCAGAGAAGGGCTGCCGTTAAATTCCGTTCCTTAGCAAGAACTTTGCTTAGCCGGACGTAAAGATGCGTCTGTAGAATCCACCCTAAATCCTCACACTATTGTGTGCGAAGTACAGGTGTGCAGCATACAGATTCGATATGATCATCGTTGAGAAAAAAGAGAGGCGATTGCATGATTATTATACTTCCATCTGCATTAAACCGAAAGCCATTATAGGCCTGCAGCAGTACTAATGAGTTGACGGTAGCGACGGCCTATAAGCGTTTTTTGTTTCTTTCTGTTACCATACTATAGCCTAACACTTCGAGTGAAATGAGAAATTATATCAAATCAAAACTGTCTGTGCATTTCCTTGCTTAAAGTCGTTTCCAACTGTATGACAAGACAGTAAAACCTAACGGGCGTTTAAAAAGAGAATTGAAGATGAGGCGATAAACAAGTAGGGTAACTCAACTGGAATCATTGTGTATCACAAGCGTCCTAGTATATGGAAACAACGGTTAAAGTGGAAAGCAAGAAGTGGGGGGTCCCATATTTTAAAAAACGCCCACTAAGTTACAATGGCAAAATAAATGCTTATTCTTTGCCATTTTTAGGAGTGCGTAACCCCTAGTCGGATATTTTAGCGGCTCTGCGGCTCTGAGCGGCTCTGAGCGGCTCCGCAGAGCGGCTTTGAGGTGTTCTGAGCGGCTCCGCAGAGCGGCTCTGAGCGGCTCTAAGCGGCTCTGAGCGGCCCTGCAGAGCGGCCCTGTAGAGCGGCTCTGAGCGGCTCTGAGCGGCCCTGCAGAGCGGCTCTGAGCGGCTCTGAGCGGCTCTGTCATGCAGATCCCTTACCACGGCCTATGCTAAGTAAGTTAGCTTAGCTGTAAATGTCAATGATTCTGATGTTTCGTTTATGGAACAGGATTTAAATATTATTGAAAGCGCCGGGTCTCAGATTCGAGGTGCCGGGTCCCTAACGTGAGGTCCCCGGCCCACTTTAACCACTGCATGTACCGGCACATCGTAATTACATGGACAATGTATGTTCAAAACATCAATTGTCGTCACTCGCAGCACTATTATGCGACCGTGTGCTACTGTGGTCGTCGGTTCGATCAGGAAATTGCACCTGCTATGCAGTGTATGCATTGTCCAACCTCTGCTGCAGGCCAACTGCTGCAGAAGAATTTCCTCAGCAATCTCTGATAACGCTGCGCATAATGTGAGCAATGTTTGAAGCCCCCGATGACGTCACTAGACGCCAAAACGGACCTCTATTTCAGATGGTCTAAACCATCCCCGCACCCCTCCAGTGGCTAAATATTGCAACTTTAGGGGTACAATTAGAATTCGCAAATTAGCATTGGCAAATTAAGGTTTTGGCGTTCTGATAGACTCTTTTCAGCACTGTTTTCAGTACAATATAATATTTTGGGGTTAAATAGTTACTTGGTCCAGTGCAACGTCTTTAATACAGTACAAGCTTGGACTTCACGAGTTAAATCCGCCGGTTAAAATGTCAGGATAGTGTTTGCTTTTAATTAATGTATTAATTGTATCATAACGTTAAGTGCATTGGCGGATTTCACGAGAAATTCACTCTTACAAATCTTTGGTGAAGTGCCTGCGCACAAGCTTCAAATGTTCTTATTACTGTAAAAATTAGATTTTCACGTGCATGTCATTTTTTTGCCATTTTTGTGAATCCGTAAAACTTCCGAAAATGACACGTGCTGCATAAATGTACAAACCATCCATAGTGCCACTCCCAAAAAACATGGAAATTAAGTGAAGCAAAATTTGTAAGAGGCGAAACCGCGAAAAAAATTTGCAGTAAAAATTTCATATTTTGCATTATGATGAGTAATAGTGACGGGAAAAGCATTATGGCTAGGTTTACAGCGGGCGCGGCCATTTTGGTATTTGAATAGGATATAACGTCACGTAAAATCTATGGATATGCTGCTGAACAAAAGGGACTATCACAGAATCACATTACGCAGTTTCATTTACACAAACTTGACACTTTAAAAAGCTAGTTGCTTACTGGCAAAGGCGAATTCAAGGGTATACCGTATACCCAAAAAAGACGTAATACCATGGCTTCAGACTCGGGGATTTGGAACTCGATAACGGAAAGAACAGCTCACCGAGGCTGAAGAGACCGTTTAAGTCGGTACGCTGCAACCGTGTGCGATGAATTTAGTATTCACCGCAAGGGTGCAGTGCAACTGAAGAGGAATAGAAGATAAAAAAGCAAACGAGCTTCTTCAGCCACATCCCTGTTTTCTTCTCCTGACGTTTTTACAAATTAATCGGTCAGTGACCGTCAGAGGCGGCGCTAACGAAAAGTAAAGGCGACAGCCCCTCAAACTTAGAAAGTTAGCCCCTCCACTAGACTCTACTTTCAGCCTCATTTTGCTCCCAAACTTCAAATTTTCACATTCTTTCAGATCAAATCTACTATTACCAACACAACCCCCCCCCCGCGCTTATGAATTCTGCACGGGAGGGAGAAGTCTCCGTCAGCATCCCCCGCCTCCCCCTCCCCCTATCCGGAGCAACCTGCTCAAAAGTCTACAGTAAAAGACAAATCCACGCAACAGGTACTCGCAAACGATTTTCCTTTGTGCCCACTGCGACTCCCCCCCCAAGACGCTATCTGCTTTCTACTGTCTTTGTGGTGAATACAGTTCTATAAAATTAATAGATAGAACCCACCAGTATCCGCCCGGTACTCGTCTACACCAAGATCAATTCCCCCGCCCAGTCCTTTGTCACCGTCACCCACCCCACGTCAGCGTCCGCAGACGATAACAATAATCAAATTTTAGTTAATATTCATGAACCATGAACTTCATATAAAGATATAAAGATCGAAAACTGTCAAACAAAGTCGCATAAGAATAAAAAATGTGCGCGCACAACTTTTTTGGGCCAGCTTACAGATATTTTGGCTTACAGGGAACACTACTTTTAGCCCAGAGCTTCTAGGCAAGTAGTAAAAGATGACTAAAGAAGGGGGAGCGGTTCTGTGGTGGCCTTCTTACACACAACCAGACTGCAATAGCCTTCGCTACAACACACGATCCTTTACCTCGCAAAACCACCAGATATAAAGACCCACCAGTATCCTCCCAGTGGTCGTCTGCCCAGAGATGAGCTCCCCCGCCCAGTCCTTGGCCTCTGTCACCCACCCCACGTCCGCGTCCGCCGACTGCGGACTCTCCACTGCCTTCTTCTCCGCGCCCCCGCCCCCTTTCTCGCCCTCCTCCGCCGCGTCGCTCTTGTGACAGATGACCCACGTGAGGATCCTCCAGGAGAGGACGAGGAGGAGTCCCGTGAAGAACGTGATGAGGGAGGAACAGAGAAACGCGTACCTAGGTCGCCAGATTGTCATCGTTCAAGTAGGCATGCTTATTCGTCACAAGACAGAAAGAAGTCGATGGCATCAATAAAGGAAAATAAATCAAACTGAACCAACTGAATCATAGGCCAACACAAGGCAATAAGTTGCCAATGATGCAAACTGCATCATTGGCAACAAGTCATCATTGACTTCCCTACACTGCGCAAAAGTAATATAATGATGTAGATGATGTACAGAGCTTCACGTAGACTGTAGGCCCACTGCTACCCTATGCCACGTTTAGCCTTGAAGAACACAGTACAGGTAGGCCATTGCTTTATCTTATAGCTAGAGACTAGCTATAAGTATGGCTAAATATTGAACACTTGTTCCCTTAATAGAAATTCAGAAGGGCACGTTGCCTTATTTAAAAAACCTCTGATTACAGAATTGCGGCACGACTGTTACAGTGTAGCAATTTATAAAAACACACATTTTATGAAAAGTAAGTGTCGCACGTTCGAAAGGTGCATAAAACTCAATCGCCCAAACCTACAAATGACTTCCTTTACGCATCCTTTCCTACCTTTTCCATTTGTGATATCCAAATACGGGACCTAAAGGACACAAATTAGCAATTACAAATAAGGGACGTCCCTTAAAATAATGACCCTAGGCTTACCAGTGACGGTCCTGGAGACAGATCTGCTCGTCGCTGAACGTAGTCATCTGAGGGTCGAGGGAAGGGACGCCCGGGACGGGCTGGGGCGCGGGGCCTCCCGACATATCGGCTGTGGGAGGGTCCCCCGATCAGGTAATTACAATGGGGTTGATTATGTTATCCGAGGCCCGTCAAGGTGAGACAGCTAGCCTAGGCCAATATGTTAATTTATGTTATTGCATGTTACACTTATCTATCTTTGCTAGAACAAATAGAATATTAGAGAGTGAACAAGCAGTGCTTGACCATCTGCGGAGGACATCAGATCGTCTAAGTCCCTCTTCTCCTCTAAATCCAGGCTTAAAACTCATTTTTTCAAATCCGTTTTCTGCATGTAGTCTGCTGCACTTCTCCCGCACCTACGATTCAAGCAAATGATGTTTTTCCATCTCCGTTTTGCATGACATATTTTTGGTGCGTTAAAAGTAGCCTACAATATACATACATACATACATACATACATACAGTGCTGCATGTTCACTCTTCAGCCTTTGATTATTTTTCTTTATTCCAAGTAATAGCTAGGCCACATTGTATCACGGTCACAAGTCCATGACCGATCCTTCCACGCCCATAATGACGATTCTATCGCAACAACGTAGGCTATACCATTCACGTCGCTCGAATAACCGATAGTATAAATGTCCGATATTAAACGCAACGGCTATTATAGAGTAATAGGCTACAATTATCAATCATTCGCACCTGTTAGGTCGATCTCAACAGTTTCATGTACATTGTACAGCCACGATGTCACGTATAAGCTAGGCTCAAGCGCGACCGCGATGAAAGCCTAACATAGTTATCACTCGTGCAAATAATCGCCTATAGGCCTCTGAGGACATTATGTCCTGATGGCCAGTCCTCATCATCTACATTAGGCCTAGTAACAAACGCCTAGACCTAACGCTCACTACCATTTTCATTTTTTCAACGTTTCAGCGATCAACAGCTTACAACGCTCCCCCGACAGCGCCGAGCATCAACAAGGGAGAATAATTCGCGTGGACCCTGACCAGCCGCGAGAATAAAACAAAGCGCCTGTCGATGCGTATCTCACTGCTTCCGCCGTCCGTTCTTCTAGCTCAGTGCTCGGGTCTCGAGTCTGCCTCCCTGGTCAGTGGCGTAACAACCGAGAGGGCATAGGGGGTGGGAAACTGCCCCACCTCCAGATGAAACGTCTGCCCCCCCCCCTTCCGCTGCCCCCCCCCCGCCCCAGTTGGCAAGACAGCTAAACAAATTGCCTGGGGTCTCATAATGCATTTTTTGCAAAGGCAGTGTCAATACTTTGAGTTGGGTCTAAATTAGTCGCGCGGATCTGCACCCTTGCGTTTGTACATGTGTGCGTGTTTTGGTGCTGACGAGATCAGGAACGAAAACTAAATGAAATCGAATGTTTTGGATGCAACTTACTGCCACCTCCGCGCACAAGCTTGCCCCCCATTTACCCCTATCTGAAAAAAGTCGAGTTACGCCTCTGCCCTTTTTGCCTCCCCTGCTGCCTAGCGCCCTCCAGCTGTCGCAATGTTATTGCCGTCATCGCTACGCAACTACGCAACTACGCTCGCTCGCTAAATAAATGATGCGCGCCGGCGCCGCGCCTACAGGGCAACAGACTCTGAGGCTTTCGAAGAGAGTAGGGGCAGGGAGTAATCTACACCCACCACCCCCGACGGGAGATGCATGACCCCCTGTCCATGTCGTGATAGACACTCAATTCATACGTAACTTTTCCCCGAAACGCTATGCATTCTTATTAGTCTAGCACCAAAATGGCCCTCCTTTGCTGCTGTGCCGTTAAACATCCAACAAAGAATGTCATGAGACTCACCACAAGCTATGCCCCCTAGTTGAGGGTTTCGGGGAAAAATCACTGTCAGCACCACCCCCCCTTCCCCCGCGCTCGCGAGCTTCATTCGGCAAGAAAAATATTTGGGGGGGGGGGGGGGGAGCCCAGACACCGGCCCCTATGTGTGCACTCCCGACGAATCAAGGCCCCTCTGGTTTTGAAATTCGTTGATTGCTCACTGTTTTATAAGGTCAGTGGCGATTAGCGCCTTACGAAACTGAGAGCTGTCGACTGAAAATAATCCAGAATCCAGCGATCAACCGCTCAGAATTATTGTTGTCCTCTTAATTTACAAATCCTAGCGGCGCCACCTGTACTGCTGCGGTGCGCGGAAGCTACTGACGCGACACGTGAGCGCGCTGCGTTCGATGCGCGAGGCTGCTGCCGTCTAGCTGCTTCCTCACAGCGCAGCCACGTGAGGGACGTGCGAGTTGTAACCTGTCATCCGTGGGTCATGAAAGCATGGATCACATGAAAATCGCCTTGAAGACAATGTTTTCTTGACTGAAATGCTGCGTCGCAGCGCATCCACACAGTATGGGCAACGCAGTTACGCATCTGTAGAATTGTAAAGCATACAGTAATTCGCTGCATGTTGAGACTTGCAGGGCTGTGCAGTGTGCTGCGCGACATGCAATTGGATCTTAACCAGTGAACCAAAAATCCCTCGATTGTGGGTATCTCGGCAAAAATGTCTCTAGATTGCATTTTAAAATACAAAATATTCCCAGCTCCCATTGTAAAATGGGCCATTTTATATAAAAATACCCGCAGATATTTGGGGATTGCATTGAAAATCGGATCCGTAAATCGCTGAAATATTTCACTAGATCTAGCGATTGCGCACAGGCTTATCCCTAGCAGCGTCGTCACCGATTTTTGCGCACACGATAATAATTTGGCGAATACAACAAAAAATATGTCTTAGCTCTACTGTAGACGCCGCTATTCTACAACAGCCTACCGCCGTGCAACTACCGCAACACACCTCGGCGTATAATAGTTGGTTGGCCCAGAATTGCGACATTATAACGGTCTGTGGCTTTACGGTGCTGCAATCTTTCCGCTCATCTCTGCAGATGCTAATTACGCCGCCGCTGCTGCTGCTGCTGCTGCTGCTGCTGCGTTCAGCCGCGCAGCAGCAGCAGCAGGGCAATATAGCCCATAGCTGCTGCTGCAACTCTGCATCCCACCCGCCGCACTATCATGACCAGGGGCGGTTCTACGTTATAGATGAGAGGGCATGTACACCCCTCCCCCCCTCCCCCGAACTATCTTGTCAAGTTTTGTCAATTCAAACATATGAAAAATTAAAATCAAACAATAAAGCCATAGTAAGACAACCCCCTCCCCCCCACCCATCAGCTTGCCGAGTAGTTTCGGCTGCGAGAAATATCTGTTATCGCCCCCCCCCCTCCCCGGTCGTGAGTTTGTTTTACATGGGAGGGGAAAAGTGTATGTCACTAACGCGTTCCCTGGTCGTTACGTGTGCACGGGAGAATCCCAGCTCCTCCCCAAAAACTTCTAGAATCGCCCCTAGTTACGGAACACACTAAGCGCATGAACGGAGTTGCTGAAACCTCTCTGCTGAAACCTCTGCTGAAACCTCGCTGCTGAAACCTCTCTGCTGAAACCTCTGCTAAAACCTCTCTGCTGAAACCTCGCTGCTGAAACCTCTCTGCTGAAACCTCTACTGAAACCTGGCTGCTGAAACCTCTCTGCTAAAACCTCTACTGAAACCTCTCTGCTGAAACCTCTGCTGAAACCTCTGCTGAAACCTCGCTGCTGAAACCTCTCTGCTGAAACCTCTGCTGAAACCTCTCTGCTGAAACCTCCCCGCAGCAGCACGGCGACGCATGCAGCAGCAATATTGCAGCATGCTGAGTACTGTGACTAATGATCGTTTTCTGTGGCTGACGGGCCACTAATACAATAACTGCTGCCCGACTTTCAGTTCTGGCTGTGTGCGGGGGTGAAACAAACTAAGGGGTGTATGTAGAGGGGCCGACCCCACCGCCCAATTTTAACAAAAATGAAGCAGCCTAATAACTGCTGCCCGACTTTCAGACGTGGCAGGTGGGAGTGTATCAAGGGGTAGGCAGCGGCAAATGCAGGCTTTTATCTAGGGGGGGGGGCGATTCTCCAGAAATTAGAGAAAAATGGTTTTAAAAAGCATCTTTACCTCATAACAAGGAACAAAATGACGAAGCAATTTTTTAGGGGAGCAATCGCTCCATCGCACCTCCCCCGTCGATCCGCCACTGGGGGGGAGGGAGGGGTTTAGTGGTGGTTAATTCTTGACAGAGGCTTAAGGGGATGAGCTGGTTTGAGTTCAAACTCCCACAGTTAGATGTAAACCAGGCCCCCGAAGCCCCCTGTTTTTGTAGATCAAGCCCTCCCATTTAGATTTTGGCAAGTCCACCCCCCCAGTCCCCGTCAAGCTCCCCGTGTTTTAGTTTTAACGTATTTTTTTAAATTTTCAACTCCCCTTCCCCCTCCGCCCCCCCCCCTCGCATCTCACTTTCCGAACTTCTCGATAGTTCAACCGGGACGGAGAAGTCTGTTTGCACCCGCTTCTTCCCCTGTCGATGAATTCTCGACCGTAAACCCTCTCATCTACTTTCCAGGAACTGACACCGCCGGTTCAATTTTTCAATCCCTCCCCCCCCCCCCTCCCCGACCAAACAAATGCCGATCCCCCAACTTCATTTTCGTCGATTCAATTTCTGCCGTTTATAACCTACATGTAGCCAGCATACATGTATATGTGTTTGACTCGTGGGCCCCGACCCGAATAATAATTACTGATTGCGCTCTGAGCGGCCTGTTTATGCATTATTCAGTGTACAGCTCCACAAATCAGAGGCTTGTTCAACCCGCCAGCGCGTATTGCAAACTGATCGGTTGTTTCTTACAATCCTACAATATCCTAGCGAGCGTGTCCCGCTGCACCTGCTGGAAGGCAGTCAGTCTCGGGGCTTATATCAGACGCCGCGGGCTCGAGGTCATGTCAAGCAATTCGATCAGATTCGCGTCATTTGACAGATCGAAGCCTCTCGAGGTTCTCATGCGATGTTTTGTAGGCTAGTCAAGCCTTGCAGGGAAAAACCAATGCGTCAACTGTGTGCGATCACGGAGACTATATAGGCAGAATAGCCCAGGCACATAGCCTTTAGTATCATAATAATTACGTTTGCGTTTTTCAACCCACGGTAGTCATTTCTAAAAAAAAATTATTAGATATCGGCCGATAGAGATCGACAAAGATCATCGAGGACTATTGATTTTTTTATTTCGCCACGAAAGCGGACATTAAAAGGCAGCAACAAAAAAGAGCATAAAGTACGCCCCCCTCCCCATAGACAAGAACAGCTTTATTTATAATCAATATTTTATTTTATTTTGAATGACGAACTTTTGTAGGTTCGTGATTTCTCGATGCAAGCATTTTTGATCAATGATTTTGCACGCGCGCCACAAAATTTGTGAAACTCACTCATAATCGTTTGGTTTTTATACGCGGTTACAATGTCATAATGCATTTCGAAGTTTCTAGGTTTATTATACGGACACAAACGTTCGATTACTTCGATTATTTACAACATCGTGTATATTATCATCGGTAACGCCACTGCTAGGGATATATCACTAGATTTAGGGATATTTCACTAGATTTAGGGTATTTCAGTGATTGAGGGTTCAGATTTTTAACGCATTCCTCAGATTTGAGGATGTTTTTTTAATAAAATGGCGCATTTTATTTGGGAGCCGGGGATTTTTGTCAAAAAATACAATCTAGGGATATTTTTAACTGAGATACCCAGAAGCTAGGGATATATCGTTTTTGACCCACTGGCATATATATCACAAAATTAAAGAAAACGCAATTCGATTGTTCAAATATTCTATTCTTAGACGAATCATTGAATCACGCCACAACACTAACTGGGCAATCACCGGTCATCAGCTCAAAGCATTGCACTAACTGTCGCAGTGCTCCGAGGGTTGTTCAGAGTGTTTTTCACAAACACCTCTTGGTGACGTGATACCGCGATACTTGATACTAGCGTCCAAAAGACAAGCCGTTGACGCGCCTAAATAGAAACGATCCAAATTTCATCTAGCTTTTGAAAACTGAGTTCCGAGCCACCACACGATACTCTTTATATACTTGTATCTGAAAAACTAGTTGGCCAAGAACTACTTTCAAAAACGAGAATCTTGTTTTCCAAAAGCATGTCGTGTTAGAAATCACAAAAATTCACGTTTTGGAGTGAGGGGCCTCATTCAGGAAACGATCTTATGAAAATCTTAGTCTTACAATTGTCTTAAGAGAATCTTAGGAATATCTCATGTTTTATTGGAAACTCCGCTTGAACCGAATGATCACGTCACAGCGCTTGGTTTGATTTGGATAAAATTTAAGAGAATCTTAAAAAATGTACGTGAACGAGGCCCCTGATTCTTAATCACTATCACATTACTGCAACAATGTTAAAACATGATAGCGCTGTGCCGAACGAAAAAGTCCATCCAACCGTGGACATAGCTACGTAACTTACACCTTCTAAAAGCTTCAAGTATATTACAAAATATTAGTACAACCAGCAATAGATTCAACGGTCAAAATAATACAGTCATTTCTCATGCGTTGTGCAAAGCATGCGCTAGGAAATATAGTTCCACTGTCCTTTGTCAAATTATAAAAGTTCTATTCTCAACTACATATTCGCATCGAATTCTACACCGTATCGTGTATTATAGGACAAAAACCGGCACCTCGAATTAATAAACATTTTGGGTCCAAAGGACTCAAATACGGCTGTGTCGTACAGCTATTATGCGGCTAAACAACAAAATCATGAACGAGCCAACTTGTAAGTGTAACTAAATTCTGAAAAATCAATCTAACTCTGATAAAATCTACCAATCTTATACCCGACGCACACCAAGATGAATTGAATTGATTTGAAAATGATAAATGTCTTTTCATAGAAGCGATGCACTCATATTTGAACTGAATTCATTCAAAAATTGTATTAGGAATTGATTATTTTTCAATGAACATGTCGATTGTGACGTTGATTTAAAAAAAAATCAGCATCAGATGAAACATACGCGATACAACAGAGCAGTGAATTTGCGTTGAATTGATTTGATTCATAGCGCTACAAGCCAAATAGCCTATAAAGGACGAATACTCATAACGCAATGCGCTGTAGGCCTACATCAAGGTTAAAATTTCAATTCAATTCGACGCAAGTGCGAGTTGATAGCTGATCAGCGAAACTGTTTCAATTTTCAACTTGTCAACTTTTGGATTCACTTCAAATGGGTGTGCATCGAGCATTACGCAAGTGCTGCAGGATGGCTGCTAAAACAAACAACAACAGCAGCGACAACAACAGCGATAGCTGATGCAGGAACAACAAGACAATTTTTGTCCTTTGGATATTCAGCCTATGCACGCACTCACAATTCCGGTTGCATTTTGATTAGTTAGGCCTAAATTACAATGAAAAGGATTATACATGCATCACGCAGGTCGAGTCAGGCTGTGTGCCTAAGACTTGTTCAAACTGCAAAGAATTTGCTGCTCAATGCGAGATAAAAAATTAATGACAATTGGATAAGTAATATAGTAGTTTTTCAGCGCATGTCCCAAATGACTTGAGTATGCTTAGATACCCTTTAGTACACTTAGACAAGCTTAGGACGCTTAGACATGCCTTATTACGCTTACACACGCCTTAGCATGCTTAAGCACGCCTTAGCATCCTTACACACGCCTCAGAACGCTTAATATATTTACAGACACCTTTACATTTCTTTGCTCGTTTCTTTGCTCTTTTTTTATTTTTAAGTTAACAGTACACGCACCTTTAATTGTCTCCTTTCATTCATGTGCTTTTGCGTCGTTGCGTTGGTCAGATGTTGCGACCCCACAATCGACCAGATGAAAACATAAACTTCAAAGTTGTATGGCTAACTTCAAACTTCAAACTTGTACAGCGACACTAAAACAGCTGCCAATGCTGCTCGCCGTAATCAAAGCGCGTGCAATCCCGTTTGCGTTACACTAAACGCGTACAACAAGCGCGCCATCTAGTCCTGTTGCGCTCCACACTTTAAGTTCATAAGATAATCGTCCGATAAATACCATCTTCAGATTTATTATTCACGCGTCCATTACTCCTTCCTGCGATGCAGTCGATGCAACAAAACAAAGCAGGCGCTGCATTTCATAGTTCCAGTCAGCTCCGTCCGCAGTGAATACGGACCAATGACAATCTGCTTTAATAACCAGTGCGGACCTTGCTTCAGAATGTCCCACAGGGACAATGGGACACTGGACATTTAAATGAAGCAACAGAGCAAAAAGCGCAGAAGTTGGCATTGTGCCAATGGTAAGCGGAGCCTACAAGAACCATGAATAAAACAAAGATGGCCGTGTGTGTCATTAAAATCCAGCAAGAAAATTAGTTCACACCCGTCCAGAATGTTCAAGAACAGCAAATAGCACGGCCTAATTTTCAACAACGCGGCCGTCCGGCAATTAATGATAGAATCCTCCCAAGAAATTCTCAAGTCGTAGTGTATTCTGTTGTGGATGCCATTGGATGATTTTAGACCCTGCTAGGTTCCCTCGTAGCGAAGGTATTCCTTCAGCTTGCTTGGAATCGGCAGCTTGCCGATGTTGTCCCTGTCCTGGATGCAGGGAAGGATGGCCTCCCTGCAGGCGTTCTGCAGCGACCCCACTGAACGAACAAAACAACACTGGCATGATACAGAGCATAGATAAATCAGAGTACAATAACGGTGATAATAGTCGTCGCTTTTGACGTCCATTCTAATGCGTTACAGGCAAGCCTGTAACGCTGTGTCCATGTTAACACAGGTTCGACGTTATATTGGAGCTGGGTTTTTACGGCCAGATGCGCTTCCTGCCACCGCCAACCGGAATAATATATTATCCTGGATGATGATTATCAGCTAGCGACACTTGCTAGATCTCTAGATCCCTAGATCTCTGGATTTCCTGTCAGAAGCCTTTATCACTGAACCACTGCACCATGCTAACAATAATATCATTACAATTTAGTTATATAACAAAATATACACTGTATAATATTACAATTCATTTATAAAAATTAAAAAAATGATGGCAAGGGTGCTAAAACGAGCCGCGTGATCTCACCGCAGCTCAGCTGGACGATGCGGACTTGCTTGGTCGTCCCGTAGACGTCGACAACAGCGTAGAGAGGCCCGTTGCGGTAGGGAATGTCTGTTGCGCAAGGACCCTGGTCCTCGCCGTTCAGTATAAAGTGCATCTCTGCCGTCTCGCCCCTCACCTGGAGTTAGAGTAAGAATGCTAGTAGTAATTACCGTACCTACATTACGGTAACGATGATACGATAATGCTCTGTCACAAAGAAATTATCAGACCAAAATTTTATAAGCATTAATCTAATTTGTAAACATTCATTCAGTCAGAAAATACCGATTTCAAA
Organism: Chamaedrilus cognettii; assembly: GCA_034695025.1. NCBI lineage: Eukaryota > Metazoa > Annelida > Clitellata > Enchytraeida > Enchytraeidae > Chamaedrilus > Chamaedrilus cognettii. The sequence goes on along the minus strand of JAQIWG010002534.1, from coordinate 2,221 downwards.
TATCTTGACCCAGTTTGAAAGGACATCATTATCACAGCTGAATTACAGTAATGACGATACATTAATTATCTATATCACCCTGTCATAAAGTAATTTACTGTTCAAAGCGTAGGCATTCTATGCAATTTTATCTTTCTTAATTAACATTCATTTCGTACAAAAATTATTAATTCAAATAACTCATTTTACTCGATAATTAGGTGGCTGCGGAATCTATAATTAAATATATTTAAAATATATATGTGTATACATATGTGTATATATTTACTATATTTATTTTATCAGAGGGAGGTGGCTGTGGAATCTATTGCACTAACACTCTTTGGGAGCCTTTAAGACTTTTTCTCATTTGAGATTCCTTAGGCTGCAATCAAATCTATCATTTTAACGTTTCACTCCCTCCCTCATTACCGAGACGCGGCAATTACATGACGGTAATTTACCTCATAATGGTATACGGTAATTACAGTAACAAAATTCGAACTGTCAAAACTCCTTATCCTTACTGCATAAACTATCCCGATGCGACTGCCTATGTCGGTCGCCAGCTGGCTGTAGTCCGCTCCCCTGCCCCCCTCGGCTCCGCTCACGGCGCCCCCGGCGTCCTCTGATTCAGAGCGTAGTCGAGGAAGGGACTTGAGTAGGTTGCGGTGATACAGACCGCGGTAGGTGCTCACCTGTGGGCGGAAAAGCAGATTTGAATGAATTCAATAAAATTTGCTTAATTTTGAAACTAAATATCTAGCAATATATACACAAACAGGGCCTACATATTTTTCATTCAAACAACACAGCACATGGAATACAATTTCAAAAAGTGCGGAAACCAAACTGTAATAAAATCAGACTAAGCAGCAATTTGAGAAGTAATACAAGAATATAAAGAATAACATAAAAGCTAAAACAATACGGAACAAACAAATTGTAAAAAAATAAGAACATTAAAGCTAATCAACGCACTGTACGGTATCAATTCACCTGATCTCCGTCCCCGAGTATCGACCGATACTGCCGGCTCGATCCCGCCCCCGCCCCCGTCCCCGTTCCCTCCGGCCCGACGAGAATCTTATTATGCGACTTGGTCACAGCAAATATCCACGACTTGTCGGCGGCCATGTTGGCCAGGTCCGGCAGCGCGTACTGCGGCAGCGCGAAGCGTTCGTTCGGATCGAGCTGCGTCAGCCCGATGCGAAGGTGCCCGCTCCAGCCGCGCTCGTTCTTCTCAATCTCGACGAGGAAGATCTCCATTGGGTGGAGGGGCGCGGCGCTGAAGCTGACGCCGTGCGCAAAGCTCGCTTCGCGGTATGCGACCGTGCCGTCGTCGAGGAGGCGGATGTTGTCGCCGCGGTGGGGGTGGAAGCGCTGCGCGGGGATGGAACCAGTGCCGTTGTGGCCGGAGCCGTTGTGGCCGGAGCCGTTGTGGCCGGTGCCATTGTGACCGGAGCCGTTGTGGCTGAATCGGTCATTAGACGGGCTGGCGCCGAAGGATGGTTCGCGATCGCGCATCATCTCACCGTGAGTTCATCGTTCGCGCAAAGTAGACTGAACGCAGCAACAGAAAGTCGCATATAATGACGTAGGCTACAAACCGGATAGTTGAAATAATATGGGAAAGATAGTAAACTAGTACTGTGTGAAATCAGCCGAAACTCTAATAAATAGCATCGAGAATCAAGCTTTATTTTTGTAACAATTCGTTGTAAAGCTTGAATAGAACGATTACTCTTCCCATAATACATTATAATTATATCTTCTAGCACTGCCAGCATTATCCGACCTCTCCCGTCGCGTCCATGGAAATACACGAAAGTTGAATTAAATGAAGAATCGAGTTAACGACTTACGCGGTAAAATTGTACAGTATTAATACATTAAAGTCTAGGGTCTAGGGCCTAGACATAATCACAACTATTTTAGGTCTACTGGGTCTTGTTTATGAAATAATCTCACATCCGGTCCACCATTTTGGCAAAGATTTGTAAAAAATGTAAAATTTTAGCTCGAATCGTTCCGTCGAGCTTATTAGAATTATTGTTTGGCCTACAATAATATTAATTATTATTGAAGAGCTTTTTCGGGATCGATTTTTGGACGCGCGGTTATCTATTCGAGCGTAAAACACCCACAATCATGAAGGTTGGTTATTTGTTACAAATTAAGTCGGGTCGGTATAACATTATCTCCTCCAGCTCAGAGGCGTAGTTACCTATGGTGCCGGTGG
>JAQIWG010002533.1:0-20135 GCA_034695025.1 Chamaedrilus cognettii | reverse complement strand
TAGTCTTTGTTATTACACAATGTCCTTAATTCAACTTCCAACTCCCCCCCCCCCCAGGAAATCTTGATTTTAATGATTATATTCAATTTATTCAATGCGTGCACAGAGCTTAACATAACCAGAAAGCTTAATTAATATTTTTGCATTGTGAGCCTCATGCATCCATCATACAAAAGGTTTCTGTTTACAGCACACGAATAGCCATTGAAACGCATCAACGAACGCTTCGAGAAGATTATAGAAGTTACAGCAGCAAAGATGTGGTGGGTGAATCAATCAGTGGATCAATCAATCAGTCCGTGGCCTGTTATGCTATAGGAGCATAGGATCAGTGGCCTATTAACTTTTAGCATGACACGCTGACAAAACACGGTCGCAAAATGCAGCATCCGCTGCAACGGCGCACTTTGTAGCAGATAAGACGAAACCAGACGCCCCTTATAGCGGGCTGTGCTGACAAGAATGGAGAAATGCAAGGTCGTGCCAGCATGCGTTACTAGCCAACAGAAGAGAAGTAAAGCCTACTGGGGCGTTCCAAGATTAGTATTTCATCTGCGACGATGTCAAATTGGGAACGATGTGGTGAAGAGGGCCTGCTAGCCCACTTTCTATTGAAGGCCTATATTAAAGACTATGCCAAAGAAAATAGCTCATAAGATTAACTTTATAAGAGGTTAATCAAGTGATAAACTCCGTTCATTTATTAAAGTGCTTTAGCCTATTTCATTATTTGGTTGATGAAATAGGGTTGATCAATTTTTATGACATTATATATGCACTTAATATTTTATGACATTATATATGCACTTAATATTTTTATGACATTATATATGCACTTAATATTTTTATGACATTATATATGCACTTAATATTTTTATGACATTATATGTGCACTTAATATTTTTATGACACTATATATGCACTTAATATTTTTATGACATTATATATGCACTTAGTATTTTATGATGTTATATATACAACACGTTCTTGCAGCATGTTTAGCAGATAGATTTCTTTGATAAACAATTTTCTCTTATTCCACAGACGAAATTGCTGCTACAACAGTAACTGTTACTGGTCTGATATAATTGTTTTTCATCATCACATGCAATCTGTAATATCCAGAACAAGAATTGCCCAAACGTAGTCGACATTCGACAAGGCCGAACTTAATGATTAAAATTACACAAGAAGATTTGTTATTGATTTTCTTTTAGCTTAAGACTCAATTGTTCAATTTGCACAACTGCATTTATATACAGAACAGAATTGTTTGATGCATGCCGCCAAAAAAAGCACGACCTTGACCTCGCCAACGACGCCCTTGACCATGGAGTTGGCAAATATTTACTTTGCAAGAGCTTCATGCCATGATGGAGCGGTCTGCGGCTCAGAGCGGAAAACAAGCGGACACACCCCGTCAGAGTTGACGACCCGCCCCGCTCCACTTAGTCGGTCGCGAATTTATTGCTTTCGGATGGCGCTATAATTCAAGACGCAAAGATACGGAGCGTAGGCCCACATGTGTGAGAGTCTAAGGAGGCCCTGTGGAGCGTATCAGTTAACAACTCCAATGCTGGCATGTTCAAGTGGGCTAAGCAGTTGCAGCAGAGGGCCATGTTTGTCTCGGCCTGCAATCGCTTTTACAGATGCAACAAGGTTGTCGTTGACAATTTTTTGACGTTCACAGCGGTGCGAACTTGCTTTATACTATTTTTGCACGAGATTACAGTTTTTCTCACTTTATTGTAACATTGGTTTTAGGCCGTTTTCATGCTTTATGCCTAAGTCTATTGACGCTAAAGTAGCCTGAGTATTGTAGCCTGAGTTTTCGCGGTAGACGCAGCTTCAGATGACTGAATGCAGAATTGAGCCAACAAAAACAATTTGGGCGTGGGACGTTGCACGGGGTATTAATCAGTCAACGACTGTCATCGTTATTCATTGTCCTATGAAAAAATTCCCACACGCTTGCCTGGTAATAAAATGTGACGACAATTTGTGGTTTGCGGCGTTTATATCGGTTTAATTCCGCACGGGGTCTATTGGCTATCAGCGTATCGGCACTTATTGCCACTCACAGCGTCGTTTGCTTTCTCTTGACTAGGTTTATAAACAGTGGGACGTTATAGTACCAAATTACCATGACGTTTCTTGCAAAGTTGCAAGCCATTGAAGTCTCTAGGCTCTATAATATTTCGTGGAAAGAGCTTAGAATTGTGGGTGTTAATTGAGAGTCAAACCCACGCCACACCATGCAGTCCACACGTCCAGAGAGAAAAGGAGTAGTAGCAATAGTTATTACGTCGAATTATTTATGACACGCGTCTATTCTCGTCGAGACCTTTTTCTCAGAATTCTCAGATGAAATGTAGTTTTAAAATATTTTTGGAAATTGAAAGCTGACCTAATTCGGGCCTAATATAGGGCCTATAAATATTTTGCGTTATTTTCAGGCCTGAATATAATGCGGATTCGCATCGCAATTTGTGAATCAATTTGACCCTCTTTGCGAATCAAACTCAAATACTACGAATAAAAAATGATGTGAATCGAGGTTCAATAAATCGACACGTGGAAGGCCTAGAAGTGACTTGACTCTCAGTTCACGTGCGATCAGTAACATATCGACGTCCCTACTGCAAAAAATCTTGGTCGATTTTAGGAGGATATAAAAACTGCAAATCATATTAGTGAAACTGCTAATCAAAATTGAATTTGATTGGCAAAACTGCTAATCAATTTTCTAGGCTTATATTCAGGCCTGATGATTTTCATCGCGATTGTTCCCTTTAGGTCCGATTAAAATAAATTTGTTTACCGGTAGGCCTGACCAAGAAAATTTTATATCATGGCCTATAGGCTATACGCACTCTTCGCCAAACGCGGTTTTGTTTTCTTAGCTACGATCTACATTGTACAATGTATATAAGTACGCATACGATAAAAATGCGCAGTTTCGTCTGCAAGTCTAACACAAATTAGTAGCCCTATGATACTGTGATTACTGCGACTTGAGGAACACCTGCAAGCAATTAGCATTATCATCCGTGCTATCGCAGCGTAAGCCTATGCGGTGCAGAAAATCTGAACGAAACGGTTATTGTCGGCCAGCAGGGTTCATTGGCGACGCTAGATGATTCAAATTTGAGGAGCTAGTGACAATCGCGTTTTAACGCGCCGTGGAGAAGGTTAAGGGATAGCAAGATTACAGTTTACACACGCAAAGCGTTAACGCAAATCCCGACGGATTTTGAAACGGTTTCATGCAATGACGTTGTGTGATAAATCATTGCTGTTTAAGGCCTAAGTCCTAATTACTAATTGTAACAAAATAGTAGAGAATGAGCATCAGCATACAGTAGACCTAAGCTGCATTGCGGCATAGTTCTATACATATTTAATAGGCTACCCCCGCTTGTAAAAGCATTGTAAGTTGTTACCAAGTCGCGCCGCGGTCTATGTGACTAGGGATGCTGAACTCCTGTTTTGCGGATTGGTAGTGTAGGGCATAGGCTATTTAAGCTAGGCAGACGCTTAGACCACCGCTAAGACTTGTAACCAAACGTGTAACACAAATGCTCAGCGTCTTAGGAACTGCGTGGTGGAACTCCATTTCGAGAAAAGAACGATTTCTATCATTTGACCGGACCTATGCAAGTGTTTGCGCCGCTGAAGTATTGTAAGCCTACGCATTGGAAAGTAGGACGTAACAAAAAGTCTCAACTGTAAAACTGAAGGTAAGCACCATTTCGTGCTGAGTGACCTACATGCATAGAGTTGACCTATAGCAAATCTACAGACTTGAGTAGGCTAATGGGTATACACTTGCACCAATTTGAAAATAAAACAGTTTAATAATGGCATTATTGAAAGTAGAAGGGATCGGAAGGGTGTGTAGATCATCAGAGAGAGCATTTGCCTAATATCACATTTATCTGATAACGTATAATGATCATTATGCACGGACAAAATATGTGTGCCCCTTTAGAATGTATATGATTTACTTAGTATTCTTGGCTTCTTTTTGTTTTTTACTCTGATCTAACTGATGTTGCTGCCAGTTTATGACTCCACGCGTGTGTACAACTCTGCATTGTCGTTTATGTGTACATTGCACGCCTGTCCTTGATGTTGTTAATCTGATGCGTTTGACATTTGGTAAAGAGTCATCTATTTTATTCTATCCTACGAGGGACAATGTCAAACTGTCACAATTCAAAAATTCAGTGCCCTAACTTTAATAGATAGGCGTTAGGTGTGTACATAGTTTAAAAAAAAAAATAAGCCAAGTCAGAAAAGAAAATATTTAAATTAACAAAATATTATTTGGCTTTCGTCAAAACAGGATTTCATTTAAAATACAAGGATAATAATGTTACATGCTAGCAATTGTAGGCGATTGTAACTGGGACTAATATTTACCCTTTGAAGTAAACACCGAAGATAAAGTTTTCTAGTACAGATCTCCGCCATGTCAGACTCCACGCTTCTGCAGAAGCTCTCACCCAACTCGTGTTTGTATTTGCAACTAATTGACCGAAATACATAGCTGCTGCTGTGTAAACCACCCGGTTCTCAGCGCATCCAAGGTTACATTAACAAAATGTGATGCTTCAGCCTGGCATTGCCTGAGCCTGCTCTCTCGTTAGTTAAAAATTGAGGATAAGCAAGAACTTCTTTGTGCTGGCATTTCATGTTGTATTGCTTTTTATCTTGCGTTAAACCGTGGTATATTTTAAAATGACAGGCCTACATGTATTTTAAAAAAGGAAAGGGAGATAACTCTTTATAGTCGACGTATTAAAATCGTAATAATTAAAGCAAATTGTAGGACAGAACTCAATTAAATTCAATAAAGGGTCCAAGTAAAAGAAGCGCTCCAGTAGAGCCAGATAGATAACAACTATCAGGCCGTAGCCTACATGTACATGTCTCTCTAATGCTCTTAAGGCCGGTTGCTAGACTTCGATTTGAAGCGCGATTTCATTTTGTAGTCCGAATTAACCAATGAAAATATGTGAAATAATTGTATCAAATAATCTGATTGGTTAATTCGGACTACAAAATAAAATCGCGCTTCAAATCGAAGTCTAGCAACCGGCCTTTAGGGATTTTGCACAACAAAGCTAAAGGCTGAAAAAAGCTACTAAATATTGACCCCTGTATGATTAATGTACGAAAACGGATAGATCTGTGAGTTACGTTTAGGTTAGCCTATATTTTAAAATTTGACAATTATGCTGAATGCGCGGGTATAAATGAAACAGTCGCTGTCAAATGTGCTCAGGAACCGTGAGAAGCTTATGAATATCAGTACGATTGGTACTGATCGTCATGGAACTAATTTTTAAATTGACATAATGTAACTAAAGGAATGATTTTAGAAACCTCTACATCTCGTACCCTACCAACTTTGAAAATTTGATTACCGCAATCGCTTCCGTTGACTGGCAGTGAGCATGCCATGCGATGTTAATTTAGGGTGTTAACAGCAACCGGAAGCCGAAAATATAGCTCTCACGACATAGCATGGGCATTGCATGTTAATTTAAGACAACAATAGGCGTATTGGATGGTATGTGAGTGCAACCCTACATGCTGTGAATACATGTGTACATTTTGAGCTAAATTCATTGCTATATAATAGCATGTTTACAGTTTCCCCGAAGATAAATCACTTAAAATATTGTGGTAGTTAATAATTTTCATATGGTTCTATATCTGAATTGTGGAAAATCATTCATATTATCCAGGAATACTTGTGATCTGCATAATCACATTTCTATCTCATTGTTGATTTCTGTTTTCAGCAGTGCGGTGGCGTGCATTGTTAACAGCTTGGGCTATTTATGAACAGTTTTCAGTTTTCACCAGCTGGGCATTAGCCGTTTGCCTGTGTTTCAAGCTGTGGACTACTAGTAGATCTAATAAAACTCGAGCATCGCTGATTTGCGATTTTGTACGCCGTCAGCGTAAAAGATGGAAACTATGCACAGCACCGCAAACGCGATCGGAGATTCGAAGCCGGAAGAAGGAAAGAAAGAAGAAAATGTAAAGACAGCTCATTTGATTGATGCAGAGCAAGAGCAGGCGGGGCTTTCACACCAAACTGAACTATCTGGTCAACCGGGTGTAGTCGGAAACGATGTGGATTCTCAACGGCATACGCTTGAGTTACAAGAAGGTTGTGATCTGAAGCCAAAGCGTGTGCTGCAAGAAGAGCCCAAACATCAGGAGCTTAAGCACGAGGCGTTGAATCATGAACAACAGGTGCAGCAGGAGCAGCTGCAGCCATCTACCGAGCAACAAGGTCGCTCTGAGGAGCCACATACACAGCCGGACGAAACCCTAACCCTAACTCAATCTGGCTCGGTGCCCTCGAACGCGTCTGAATATATTTCGACCAGCAATGAATCGGCATTTGGTTTAAAATATGATGACGTGAATGAAGCTTCCAAGCATTGCCTTACACCATCTAATCATCATGGCTTGTCTGAGCATCCCGCCGCCATTTCTGCATCTGGTCACACCACGGATTCCTCTAATCTTCCTCTGGGTGCGGAGATAGAGGCCAACGAGGGGAGTCATGCACAGGATGATCATGGAGATCTGACCGGTCCGAGCTCGACCGACGGGGTGCACATGGTCGCAGAGACGTCCGAGCAGGCACTGGAATTGAACGAGGCAGCGAACGAACCGACTTTGGTTGAAGTAGTTGATTCGGAAAAGGCGAAAGAAGAACTGCAGGAAGAGCGTGTAGAGTTCAAAGCAGGCAAGTTAATAGATAACATTACATGTATGTGATATCATTTTGAGAAAATCATAGTCAGCTAATTGAATAAATTTTTTGTGCGATTTCAAATTAGATGTAGCCATAAATCGAAAAAATTGCAATGCTTTTTGTGAGCTTATATTTGTAATTTTATAACTGATACTAAGTCCTGGTGTGATAGGCCAATTTGTTCTTTTTGCACCCTTCAAAATAAAAATATTGCTAAAGACTAGTGACATTGCACTGCACTTTGAAATGAATCGACGAATGTCAACGTCTGGTTATGATTTAGCATTTCGATAAATGAAAATAAATAAAGAACACTCTAAAGGCAGTTCCTCAATGGGGCATGGGTGTGCTTAGCTCCTCCTCTCAGTTAGCTGTCTGCCAAACCCCTTCCATCTCCCCCAAACTACAAACAGCCCTTATCTCCCTTTTTGAACAGTAACTCTTTAGCAGCTCTACAACTTTTTTGGGTCAATTTCGGAACCTTTAACGGGCATTATGGATATAGGCACAGTTTTAAACGTTTTAAAGTATATTTTAAAATGTGCCCATCAATTTTTTTTTAAAGAGCATGAAGCAACATGGCCCACACCCCCAGTATTTGAAGTTCTGCGACTACCCCCCCCCCACCACCTTCTGGGATATGATTTGGTCCTCAGTTAATCAGGAATGGGATGTGCTCTGGGGGCAGAAAAAATCTTGGCGCACTGCCATAAAAAAAACCTTGGCTCACCGCCGCTGCTAGACACTAGGAGAGCGGGCACATAATCTCTCGTGGGAATACTCAACGTGACGTCGTCGCTGTGTCTGGCATTCATAATCGGATGCAATTCAATGCAGATAGCAATTTCGACAAAACCAGATGATTGCTGGCACTGGAGGCCCGTGTTGATTATTCTGATTGGAACGAGTGTATTGTGCGCTTGGCACTCAATTCAAAAGCATTGCTCTACAGACTCGAGACTCCTCTGAAATCAGTTTATGCTTTCAATCTATAGTAATGATTGAATAGAGATTCAGGACGTGGCTTTGGTCAATATATTTGTTCGTATTTGTTGTCAATTTAATATGTTTTTATTATTGTTTTTTAGCTCAAACTTTAACTTCAAAATGTCATGAATTGGCTCAAATATATGATGGGACATAATCTCATTGGCGAATTAAGGAGTTTTTAAAGCTTTTTTGTGTTTTTTATTTATATTGCAGGCATTATGTGTAAAGATGTTGTCACCGCGCTCGAGATACTTCGTACACGATACAAACTATGTAAGCATTTTGCTGTTGTTGTGGGTTGTATGTAACCATAAATAGGCTTAAATCATCTTGACTTTATATTTAACTTGCCAAGTTGAAACTTTGCTTAGACCGAATATTTATACCAGATAGTTACAATGCATGTGTAATCAGGAGGACCTTTAGACTTGTTGTGAAGCATGGGTGGAACAATGGGACCATGTCCCTGCACTTAAGAATTAAAAACAAATGTAGAAAAATGATTGAAATATAATGCTAATAGAAATCGGATTATCAAACCAGGTTGTCAATTTATTTTATTGATTATTAAATGATAAAATTTTTGCAATCTAGTGAACGCAGACGTTTTGACCAGGATTATTTGTCTAGATAGGTATTTTTAACTTCAAAGCCTCGAGCTTGCATTAATATGTGTCTAATTAGTTTGTGTATGAATGGATAATTATTATTCAACTGACAGCAGTGTTGATTTGTCATCAGTTTAGTTCATTCGCCCTTAGGGCTATCGAAAACCTGATACATAGCGCTGGCACACTAAAACATCTGCCTCCCATCCGGTCAAAGGCTGCAACACACAAAGGTTTTTTTCTGTGTTTTTAAATAAGTTCAGTTCAGACTGAAAAATGCCATATCTTTTTACTCAAAACAACCAAATATTCGTTTCTTCCAGCATCATTTTCCTCTGCCAAGTGCGCATCTGTGATTTTTGTATCGGCGGTCACGCCTTATCAGCGAAACTTGGAATGCTGTTGAGCGCATCCGGTGGCATAGTAGTTCTTTCAAGTAGGCAATCGCATCGAGGAACGCAGAGACTGGCATACCCAAGGATGTTGGACCCTACAGATTAGATTCAAGCAGTTGCTTTTGGTTTGAAAGAGTTTATAAAATTTTATAGTTTTTTGTATTTCAAGAGATTTTTACTTGCGAATTGCAATCGAAGCAAAAGGTCTCCCACAAAAATATAGTGACCGCAAGGAGAGCTGTTGGGGGGTTTAGTCAAAGCTTGCTATGTGGTGATTTGGTCAATCAACTTTAGTAGGTAAATACTTGACATATATGTTTTTTTTAAGCTTCAAGTTAGTTGAGAGAAAATTAGTTTCAAATTTGTAACTGAATAATGGACACTTTGTTTGTTAATATGGTTTTTCTGCTTCATAGTGAAGAAAAACGATGAAAAAGATGAAAAAGGCTTCAAAATAGCGCCATGCCAGAAAAACTCGTCAAGGCTCGCTGCTTTTGTCGAGGAGAAGGCTGGAGTGGATGCTTTGCTAAGCAAAGTCGCAAAGCCGCGAAGTCGTAAAGTTTAAAAGTCGCAGTCGCAACGTTGCAAAGTCGCAAAATGCATTTAAACTAAAATATCCGATTAGGGGGTTAAGGATGCCCTCATAATAAAAACAAGGTAACATATTTTAATTCCAATTTTTCTGATGAAGGCACAAAATTTATCGTCATTGTTTTTGGGGGATTCAACCAGTAAACCTCTAACTCATCGGTAGGCCTATGGTTTTATTGTCGTTGCTCCTATAACTGACGTAGCTATAGCTGAATGCGTCTGGTACATGCATTAGCTTCTGTTGTTTTGATTTTTAGCCGACGTCCACTTTCATAAGAAGATTCTAACTTGTGAGTATCTTCAGCACTACATTATTGTCAATTTGTCATGCCTTCTATTGCGTGCCGAACGAATTCTAAGGCAGGTTACTTCATTTGATGCGATTTCTGTAAGTTTTTTTCCTTGGGGGCTCCGATAACTATTAGCAATAGCATTGAACTATTTGAATTGGGATACCTGGATGTTTGTGTTACTGATAGATGCAAAAAAGTATTCAATTTGTTTGTAGAAAATACTCAAGCTTGCTGCGGCAATCAAATCTGTAGATACAATGATACATATTATCTGTTAAGTGAATGGAAATAGACTTCTTAGTGAGTATTCTTTGCGGTGCAAAAAGGCATATATTATGCCAGTGCTATTACATAATACTGAATTTCAAATTCTTATCGTTGTACGTTTCCCTCTCTGTATAGGGTCCTGCTGGAACATCGCCGACATGATTCGCGGACCACACAGTAAGTGTGATCTGAACTCTCTAGGTTGACTGAAATTTGTGGAATTGTAAGATGTTTAGAATAATATAAATGATGATTCATATAGTAACGCATTGCATTTAATGGAATATTTCAACACCTTTTAGCAGAAGTTTTAGGACCGTGTGTATTAATGAAGACTATTACAGTCCGGTTCTGTGATAGAGAGCTGCCACGGAACCTCTCCCCCTTCTTTAGTCGCCTTTTACGACTCACCTGGGGAGCTTTGGGCTGCAAGCCAATTTTTGTTCCCCGGCTTGCAGGTTGTGAGAAGATATTTAAACGCAGAGTATCCGCTAATTACTATCATGAATGAGTTACATGTATTCACATTGCTGCAGTAATACATGCATTCACATTGCTGCAGTAATACATGCATTCACATTGCTGCAGTAATACATGCATTCACATTGCTGCAGTAATACATGCATTCACATTGCTGCAGTAATACATGCATTCACATTGCTGCAGTAATACATGTATTCACATTGCTGCAGTGATCAGTAGTTTGTAAAAAACACAAAGGAACAGTTTGCATCAAATTACACGATTCCATGCTCAACGGTTGAGCAGCCTGTAACGGCAGCATCGCTTGGATATTTCTAACAACTGCATCAGCGTGAGGCTGCGATGATTTGTATATGTAAACATCTTCGCTACATCACCAGGGCGGCAGCCACAGATCCTGTGGTGTGGGTGGCTGGGAGTTAGAGTTGAACCAACTCAACTCCCGTGTCAATAGAAAAGTAGGGTCGTCTTCCATCGTAACAGACGAGAGAGATATTCATCTACTGAGAGAAAACGATTTTTTGACAGAGAGTGAAAGGAAAAGGTCAGGGTTTGTTAGTGACAAAGACAAGTGCATGGTAATTTAAACCAGAAACCAATGATAGCGCTATTAGCCTATTTACATAGGCAAATAATCGAGAGCTATGGGGATATCTCATCGTGGGAAACGTTCAACCTGTGCCAGCACAGAAAAGTGGAAAACGTGAATGATGACATTAATGATGACATACAGCATAATGTAGTATAAGCACGGAACATCTTGCATTCACTCGTGTAAGCTTACAGTACATGCTTTGTATCGAAGACACCTGCACTATAAATCGCATTGCACGTCTATGTAAATAGGCCTATATAGTTTTTAGTGATTAAATATTCTGTATTATGCGAGTGACCAGAAAACACGTTAGCTTTCACTGAAATTTCTGTGTTTCAGCATGTTTGGGTTAGTCCCACGGTACTAAACGGCTCATAAATACACTGCCTTGTTTCTACATCATTTCTAACACTTTTGTTGGCTGCTCTGATTTATCAAGATCCATAGCAGCGCCTTGTCAGCTGACACTAATAAACTGGCATGGTGTGTATAATTCCCTGCACGCATGTATGTACAAGGTGTGCAATATTTTGTATCAGAGGAGAGTTACTGCTGGAGAGATCCTTCAAGTCCTGACACGAGCAATCATGAGGAATCAAAGGAAATTCAAGGTAGAAATTTAATTTCTCTAGATTATACAGTATGAGAATAATTTATCGCGATATTCATGGTAGTTCGATGAATAGCGGATGCTCAAAGAAAAAAAATTACTTAACATTTGTACGCATTTAAAGCAATGTCTGAATGCATTTTAAGAAATGTCTGAATGCGCGTAGATTCTATGGTTAGCTACATCACATAAATAGGATGACGTGATATATCTTTATCATGAACTGGTCAAATTAGAAAAAAAATAAATAGATAGTTTCATGTGTGTGACAGAGTTTTAATAACGTATTAATAATCAAGATATTGTTAGCATACATCTGCAAATAACATAACAAATCAAATGCATGTTTGTTGGGCAGTTACTATTTACTTATAAAGGCATGTAGAGCATATCTTATTATTTCCATACTGAATATTCAGTGGTACTTTTTTTACTTTTTATGTGCAGATTTGTTAATTTTGTTATGAAAGTTGATCCGCGGTAGTTTATGCAGTGTTTTAGCGTTTTAAAATCATTTATGAAATCGACAAGTTTTTGCATTGTCTAGACACGCTTGCTGCAGAGCTCGACCGCATGTCAGATGCAGAAATGGAAGGTGAGCCGAGAACTCTTGTTTTAGAATTTCCATTAATCTATGTGTTTATCGTCATCGAGTGCCAATTAACTTACCTGATCTTAGTTGTATCTAATGCCACAAGCAGCGTTCACAATGAAAGTATTGTCTCCTCGATTGAGGTCATATTATTTTTTGGTTCTTCCATCTGTTCACCGACATAGCTGCCATGATGTTTGGCAGATGGTGAAAAAACCTGTGGATAGGTAACTAAGGTAGGCTATAGTTGATCCCATCGTAACTTTCTAACATGAGTCTGTAAGAAATTTAGCGACATTTTATGCTTCGTCAAACTGTCAGTCCTTTTTGTTTTAAATCCGATCCTGTCACCAACAATTTTATGTGTGTGGATTGTGTTGTTTCAATTATGTTGTTCTTAAAAATAAAATATGATATAAATAATGTTGTAAATTGCTAAAATTATATTGTAGAACCACGATAACATTCCAAAATCACAATAATATTGTAAAACCAAAGTAATATTGTAAAAGTAAAACCACACAATACCTGTACATGCAATCAATATAATATATTGACTGGGTTTGCATCTGCATGACTTTTCTTCAGAGATCTGTAACAAGATCGACGTGAGAGAGAAGGAGATCGCGCAGATGCTGCAAAAGATTCTAGAACAAGACGCTGAACGGACCAAGGACATGGAGCTGCTCCCAGTGGGGACTGACCCTGCCAACCCCTCGTCCCACCCTCCCCCCCTAGAGGGGGCCGCGTCACCAAGGCGACGACGGGAAAATGCCTTTGTTCGTCTGATGCGGGCCCTTCGCAGGCGCTTTGCCCGCCAGAACCCGGGCTCGAGTGTCAGTCCAGAGAAAGCCGAGAGGGACCGCAGTGAAAGCCCAGGGAAGGCGGATAGGGGGCGCAGTAAGAGCCCCGGAAAGGCCGCTAGGGGGAGGAGCAAAAGTCCAGGAAAAACCGAAAGCCGCGGGCAAAGCAAAAGTCCGAAAAATCGCCGAAAGGCGGAAAAAGATGCCAAGATCGAACGAGATGCAGCAAAAGAAACAGCAGTTGCAGCACAGTCCAACGAAAATGCAGCAGACGCATCAGACAAATCTGTGGCATTAGTGGCAGCAGGCGAATCTGGTGTTTCAGTCAAGCCAGGTATAGCGAGCGGAGCAGAACAGGGTGGTTTTGTATTGGCTGCCTCTGCAGAGCATAGCGAAAGGGCAGCGCAGGCTGCAGTTCCCCCCATTACAACTAACGGTGTAGACAAATTGGCATGCGCAGAGGTACCCCCGGGATCGGTAGATGGAAATGTGAAAGAGGCCAGAGAATCAGTGGAAGAAAACAAGGCTGAAAGTGTGCCTATTGTTGATGCCTGTGCTAGTTCAGATACAAAATGCTGTGAGAATGAAGGGCATGATTCTGAGGCTGCGTATGAAGTCGAATTAAGCCATGAGACTAATCTAGCTGCTGAAAAAATTGTTGAAAATAAAGAAGGCGTCAATCGGGCACAGGGATTGGAAGAGAGCATTTCAGTGGGGCATTCGGCACACGCAGGGCATGCAATAGACGGAGAATGTAGCACTGGAGCACATGGTAGCGCAGAGATTAGCATCGACCATGTTGCTAGCATTGGCACAGAATTTACTACGGAGCAAGGGCATTGCGCTGAGTTAAAAATAATTTCTGATCAACAGCACGAGCCTTGTACTGGCACAGAGTTTAGTTCAGCGCAAGGGAATGTTTCCTCAGGGGAGTCACAGTTTGAAGTGGAGCATAGTTTCAATGCTGTGCACGCGGTGGATGTAAGCGAATCTGCCTTCATTACTGCTGATCTGAATACAGTTGACAACCTGACACCTAGCGGTGATTATTTGCAGCAGGCCACTAGCAGCAGCAGCCGTTGCGTGGTGGACATCGTGCCAAATTCTGAGATCGGCGCGACGGCTGACAGCAGCGGTAATATAGAAGCAAGCTGTGACATTGGGGTGGTCAGCTTTGACCGAGGTCAGTCGGAGCAATGTCGAGATTTATCTGGCAGTTCTTCACAGGCCAGTGATGAGGTCCATGCGCAATCTGGCTTTGTAATGAGCGATGAGTCTATGTTTGATGACACTGCTGTTGGAGCCGAATACAGCGAGGGTAGTTATGAGCATGCATCAAAAACTGAGGTTAAACCTGAACTAAAATAGGGCGTCGTGCCTTTGAGTGATGCGTATGAAAATAATTGAAGGAGGTTTTATAATATTTTTGTATATTTTCTTGTTATTAAATGAAACCTGTGAGATTGTAGATTATTATTTTATACATAATGTGAGAACTTTCTCTAAGTAGTCGTAGCAATTGTGCTTTTTATCGATGATTGGGCGAACTGCTTAGTTCGAATTGATAAGTTTTGAATTGAAAAATTTCAGATTGAATTATTCATATTATAACTGTTAAGACATTACGCCTGCTTATTGTTACAGTAGAGAGACACAGTAGGCTGTAATTTATTTGAACAACGTTATCAACAACCAGTGGTGATTGGTTGGTACCAAATCAATCGTTTCCCGAGATGCAACAAATTCATTACTGCTCATGGTTTTTTAGCAAATTATTTTTGTGCTGTTCATGTATCCCTGTACAGTAGACCCGCCGTGTATGAGGTTTTCAAACCTCAGTGTAGCATAAGATATTTTCTTATAGTTGATATATTAGATTTTAGTGTGCAAAATGTAGGCTGCGTAATTAAATGCCTATTTTGATGATTATCTGCTAGAATTTAAAATAAAATAAAACATTGTACAGATAAAATAACCGTGGAAACTATATTATATAAATAACCAATATAACAATCACGAATATGGATATGAATATTCAATTGTTTCAGAAAACTTGAACATTGTATTCATTGTTTGTTTCAAATAGCCGAATAATGATCCCATGATATATGGCATTATGATATATTTATTAAATACATTGAGTATACGCATGTATGCAATGTCTATACCATACACATGTATGTAAATGTCTATATATTCCTAAACATAAATATTACAATCTTTAATGGTTTTAGCATGCAGTATTTTCTTGCAAGAGATTTATAAAAGATCGCGAATCTTCAATTAAATATTGCAAAGCTGTCAACAATGCATTATGGAGATCACCTTCAACTTAAATAATATTTCTCAATTCTTGCACACTTCTTTTTCTTTCTTGCAGGCTTCTTTTTTGTACTGATTTATTTTATTTATGCTGCGAACAAATCACATTGTATCACAAATAAGTATTCATTGGACCGCACTGATAGGCTACACTGTGCATGGAAACCTATTTAGCAAGCATTAACAGTATTGTGTATGCTGTACAGCATTATCTATCATAGTAACAATCATACTCAAATTTCAAAATCAATTTAATTACGAGGTGCAATACTAAATACGATTTTTCTACATAACGAAAGCTGAATTTATTTTCAAAACGCATGCTGAAATCATTTAGGGCTTCTACATATTTGCCTAAAAATCTACATTCAACTTTTGCGCAGTTCGGCTTCTGCCAAATCAATCTTTTCACAATTCGCATCAACTTTAAGGCAAACTCCGCGCTTCTCCGCACCATCAAGAACATCTACAGAACAAACGATCTCCTCAAATTCCTTGCAGAGTCCCCCAGAACTCAAATCCATTTTCAGAGTTTCCAGCTGCCTCAGAGTACTACAGATGCACACTATGGTCACTGAACAATTTCTCAAATCCAACAATTTGTCATTTCCGGACGACTGGGATGAGAAAATATCGTACACGAGCATACCTCGCTTTTGTTCAAAGTACTTTACCAGACTCTGACGTTTTGGATGGGTTTCATCTGCTAGCATTTCATAGAACGATTCAATTTTTGCTCTAATCACATCGGCTAAACCCTGAAGGCTTTCACCCCCACTGGAAACCATTTCCGGTTTTCTATTTTCAGTCTCCAAGTCTAATTTACGAGCAGGAATTGAAGAAGTGACTAGGGCAGGCTGCATGAATTTCTTACCACGCTGTCTCTGACTCAAACTGTTTTCGTTGTACGACGTCATAGCCGCCGAACTAGCGAATCGAATGCTATCTCGCGACAATGGGCGATTGTTAACCACAGAGGACATGTTTAACATAAGTGATCTCTCCAGGATGGAAGGCTGCGGTTTTGACGCCTTTGTCTTCTTGTCTTCGAATTGCGATGAAGATCTATTTTTGCTGTCAAGTTTAGCTGAGTCTTCGAACGTGGTTGTGGAGGATCGTTCCATATCGATGGGGCCTCCTTTCGTCACACTTGATAGCCCTTGCTGAGATCTGTTTTTGCCATTTTGAGGCAGTATCTTAGTAAAGCAGCGGAGCACACACATCTCAGTGGATCTCAGGCGTTCCATAAAGGAAGACGTCCACGATTTATTGCTTTGCTTCTCAGACTGTAAATTTCCTTCACTTTTCTCTGATTTATTCACCAGAAACATAGGATTTTCTCTTTCCGTCTGCTGCTGATTTTGATACTCTGGCGGTTGGCACTGATATATTTCGTACTGACCCAGCTGACAGTGGTGATACTGTGAATTCTGTTGCAATTTGCTTTTAAGTTGTCGTTGTTTAAAATGGCGATCGTGATGGATTGGTTGCAGCTGTCGCTGTTGATATTTCTGTGCTCGTTGTGGGATATCCGAGGATTGACGGAATAATCGCTGATGTGAAACATGCGATGCGGAATTAGAAAATTCTTCCAACATTACCCAGTCGGATTGCAACAGATCGCCGAATGAGTTTCTGGTATTTTCGTCCAGTTTCATTGCAGTCACTTGAATGTGGATACTGACCTCACCTGTGTGTATAAATTACAAAGCATAGCATGGCTAATGTAACAGTTTAGATTTGCTACTTTATTATTGGCGGCTTTGGTAACCAAGATAACATTCACGCAAAGATTTTATGGATATGGTAATATTATAGATATAAAGTGGCTCACGTTACGATAGATGTCTCTAGATCCCATCTTCTTCACGGGCTGCATTTATTAGTTTTATAATTCAATTTAGTCACCATAAAACAAATGGAAGAAATTGACAAATAAAATATTAAGACAATACTGATAGTTGAAGATCAGCAGAGCAATTAAAGGAACATCATTTCAATTGCTTAAAGCCATGATCAAATTTTTTATATAAAAGGACGATACACTGAAATACACGAATATGCCAGAATCCATTGCCACTATTCAGATTTTTTTGAAATAAATGAGGCCTTACCATTTCGTCTTGTTTTTGAAGTCAACCCTGCAACAACAATTAGCATGAAGCCATGTGCTCAATTGTTTATTTCCATACAAATGTTCATAGCCTAACGAAACAAACAGAGAAATGAAAGATATAAACAATCTTATTGTCTAGGCTTTAGATATTGAAAGCAGATTCTCTGATACGAGTGTGCAACAACGTTAAGTCTAAGAATGAGAGACATTTAGCCTTTCTTAAATGCCTGAATTTAATATTTTTTCGTTTAATTTAAAAAAAATCTTTTACTCTCACTGCCAATATCACAAGTCAATTATAAACGTCTGCTTATAGCACTTTAATTCATTTTCACAAATCGTTTCATCGGAGAAGACTTTACATCGATCTTCTTGAAATGTAAAATTATATTTCACTATGGACTATGACGGTCTGACTAGGACTATTTGGTTTTCATAGAAATCACTCCACCCGAGATGCATTTCACTATAATTGACGGTCTCGTGTCGCTTTGTTAACTGCACATCTCTCATCGAACATTCCATAGTTACTGCTGCGATATTTAAGTAATATATGGTAAATGAAAACATGAAAACAAACAAAGTTCTTACCATTAATGTGTCTCGCGGGCCCAGCCCCCACCGACACATCCAACGCGCTCGCTAGGCGGTGCTGCCCACTCATGCGCAGCGCATTCACCAGCAGTTGTCTCCCCGTGTGTCCTGCCGCCTCAACGTGCCCGAGTAGCAGCAGGTTCTGCCGGGCCGTAGAGCGCTCCGCTCGCACCCCCGCCCCCTGGGGAGCGCTGAGTACCCCATTCTGCACCAAGTAGTCGATCAGGGGCTCGGCCACGAGGCGCTCGACGAGCGCGCGGCTGGAGGGAAGGGGGACGCAGGGGGGGTGGGGGAAGATCGGGTTGAGGCAGGGGGAGGGGGTGGAGGGGCGTGAGGGGTGAGTGGAGTTGGATGCGTTGGAGGAGGAGGTGGGGTAGACGGTTGAATTAGAGCGTTGGTGGTGCGGTGATGTGGGGTGGGGGGTGTTGGAGTTATGGCTTGGATCGTATCCTGAAAATATTGAACAGTGTTGAACTGGGATTGTTTTCATTTTTCAAATAGTATTAGGATTGTAAGTAGGAGGAATTAAGTGCTCAGTCTCGTTAGGGTTATTGCAACAAGCTAATTGCATGATGAGGTCTTTATCGAACTCCTTAGCTGAGGCCATAGAAAATGACATTGTAACTCCAACAAAATGCAAAAAAATCAAAACAAAATGCAGAACAAATGGAGCGAACGATTGTCATACGTAAACGGATTGAAAAGCATTGATTTGCGGATAAAAAGTGCAGAGGAAGTACAGCAATCTGGAATACTGTACCTCGGACTAGACCACGATTCACGAATGCAACTTTGACTGACCTGTGGATACGAAGATTTCTGAGTAGTGCGACACGTACAGCAGAGGGTTCTTGGTGTAGAACGAGGAGCAGAGTTCGAATCCGCCAACGAAACTCTCCGACCGATGGTGATGGTGATGATGGAACATAATCAGATTTTTCGAAAAAATCAAAGAGAAATAACAATTATTTTGGTTTGTAGATCTTTCGTTACATTGGTGCCTTCCAATAGGACGTTTAGTCGATCTAGCTACATAGCTACATGCATCAACCCGACTTGCATTAATTTAGTACGCCATCGAATAATGATTAGGCCTATGGGCTATGTTCACTGTTCGGACTTCGGGAAGGCACCCATGTGAACGACTTAACTAAATATGGTCCACCTGACCTAGGGTACTGTTATGCATTCTGGCGTAACAGTGATACAATTGTACTAAATTTAGAAAGAGTTACACTGAAAATTAGATACTATCCCCCAAAAATTAGAAGAAATTAGATTATGCGGATTCACTGCATTTGCTCAACCGTTATATTACTGCGTGATCCGATAGGTTTAATAGCAAAATGACAATGCGCTGCCTTTAACGCAGTGCCCTGTACCTGTCCACACGCACAAGGGCACATTATTTTAACAAGCCTACATGATGTCACACCATTGTGCATTGATGATAGGCTTACAAACTGACGACGTGACCACTGCTCGGTGCCCGATGATGCATGCCAAACAAAAAATTGGCTAAAGCGTAGCATTTTGATCATCTGAAAGCAATTAATCACTGATAAATAAGCCTCGACTATCAAGCAGGCAGGCAAACAATACAAATTATCTACATGTAGCCTATACGTCAAAACAGGTTTGCGAAAAATGCAAAATTCTAATCTAGTATGATCTAAACTGAATTTGTAATAATAGGCCATGCTGCTATATCCTAAACTGCATGTATAATAATTACATAATAATTATGTGGCCTTGTAAAAAAAATAACTATCACGCTATTGACGCGTAACAACTATACAGACATTATTACTATACTTAGCGTCTTACACGACTGCCTACATACATTACATGTGGTGTAGTATGCAAAACATAGTTTAATTCTTTTTGCATTTGTACGTAACTACAGCAATTCCAATTGCATTGAAATTGTACCTCAATAGAGCCTGTGCTAGGCCTACAGCTGGCACTATTCCAAAAACACCTCAAACTAATCACCAATAGCTAGGACACAATAAAAAAAAATTCGAGCCTGCCAGGACTCGAACCTGGAATCTCCTGATTCGTAGTCAGACGCGTTATCCATTGCGCCACA
>JAQIWG010002532.1:0-20135 GCA_034695025.1 Chamaedrilus cognettii | reverse complement strand
GTGAAATTCACAATATCAGGTGATTCATATAATTAGCAAAATAGTCATTCATGATACTAATACTAATGATTAATACACTAAATAGTGCATACTATACACATAATAGTGCATAGTATAGCGGGGCTCGCTATACTGTATAATAGTGCATAGTATAGCGGGGCTCGCTATACTGTATAATAGTGCATAGTATAGAGGGGCTCGCTATACTGTATAATAGTGTATAGTATAGCGGGGCTCGCTGTAGGAGCAATCTTCCTGTCTGTCTTTGAATTAGGCGTGCTGTTTCGGCTCGGACGATTCATACCCAATCAGACAATTGGGGGGTTGCGACATTTATTTGTCAATCTAACGCGATACAACCCGACGCGTTGTGATGTAAGAAAGATATAATCCAGAAATGTCAAATAATTACTTTAATGTCGTCAAAAATTAGCTGGGCCTATGTTTACTGGGGATCAAACGTGACCGAGAACGCTGAAAGTTTGACGGTGTAGCTAGACGGGTTCACTTAGAGAATATCATACTTCTCTAATTCTCGAATCAAGTGAAATAGATTGCGGTGTGAAATAGATTGCGGTGACGGAACGCAGTGAGAGTCGAGCAACCTCCAGCCAAACTTTTTCTTGCGATTACAGTAATCTTCCTTCAAGAAAAGCGCAAGTCCGCGAGTTTGTAAGCTACATGCATGCAGAAGGCTGTAAACTCTATCGCCGCCGGAAGTAGTTCGAGACCATGATTCGCATCTTGGTTATTGTCGTTTTCTGCGTTTTGTTTGTCGTTTCTGTGCTAAAACATTTTGACGTTCCAAGTCACAGCAATCAAGTGATGTGTGGAACTCTTTGTGATGGAAAGTATAGGCTTGCATCTTAACCAACTACAGGTCAAAGTAACTGTTGTGTGTCCACTGTGCATGTAGCCTACACGTGAGGAGAGGTAATAATTATTTGGTTTGCAGTTCCACTTGTCGCTGTGTTATAGTTTTCAATTCTGGTGACGGTCTTTGTGTGGCATTTGTTTGAATTTTATGCGTTTTAGCTGGTTATCGTATATTCGGTGTAGTTTTGTTCAGTTGTTGGTTTTTGATTAGATGTTCGATGTTTGCTATTAGCAGGTAAACATGATAGTTAAGCGGCTTCTTGCTGGATCGGTTCCAAGTAGCCTACCGAGGCTGGGATGTCACGGGGGGGGGGGGCGGGGGGGCGGGGGAGCGGGGGGCGGGGGGGTCTCGTGATATGCTGAAACTGCACTGTCTGCATTTGTTAAATATTGCACCTTGGTAGTTCTTGTTCAAAATTGTCCACAGATAGCGGCATACTTTGAATGTCCGAAACGTTTGCAATATACCTGTAATAACAGAGGCAGTGGCGTCGCCAGCTATATGGCACTGTGGCACGTGCCATACCTGAACTCATGATATTTTTAAGGATTGAAACTCCCCGCATATATCATATAGAATATAAATGCTATTGTGATTCAAAATTTTTATTGAATGTTCCCGTATAATTAACCGGATTAAAAAAATTAATATTTAAACCCCGCCTTGACTGTTTCTATTACGCAACAGTTTGAATTTGCGAACATTAATTATGCAAATTATCAAATGACATTTAACCATATTTTTTGATAATTTTCATGCGCCACACCTAAAGTAAAATCCAGGATGTATGCAACAGATGCCACAAAGGTAATCCACTGCATGCAACAGATGCAACAAAGGTAATCCACTGTATGCAACAGATGCAACAAAGGTAATCCACTGTATGCAACAGATGCAACACAGGTAATCCACTGTATGCAACAGTTGCAACAAAGGTTAATCCACTGTATGCAACAGATGCAACAAAGGTAATCCACTGTATGCAACAGATGCAACAAAGGTAATCCACTGTATGCAACAACGTAGTACATGTATGCGACGGTAGGACCTAACTCCTGCACGCCTGCGCGACCCGACACATTTCATTTGAATCCCACTATAGCGATAGCGCAGATTGCTCGGTCACGGTTGGCTGTACAAGGCTCGATAGCCGCTGCATGCCGGACGACACGACTGCGTGTCTTAAGGGATGTGGATCCTGCGTCAAAATCGGATCGAAATGCACCAATGGCGTCGTCGCAGACACGAAAAATTACAAGTCCAGCTTTCTAGCTGCGGCCGCATCACGTGATCAACTTACTCCCTTTCTGTTCCCGCGATGACTAGTGGCTTGCGGTACATGTATGTAGCATGTAGCTCCTATAGCAACACTGACGAAGTCACTTCAACCCAAGCACAGACCAGACGCGTACCATTCGTATTATGAGCGAGTCTATAAATAGCCCGAAAAAACAAACCATAGTCCAGGTTTCACAGGCTTGTTGCCTCGCTGCCATGAAACAATAGTCTATGATAATCTTCACCGTCCATCTTCAATATTGATTTTGCACCCGAAAACTATTAGGCCAAGCTGATAAAACTGACTATAAAATTGAATTCTTGTATAATTATTTTAATTTGAATAGTGGCAAACTCAAAAGCATGGAATTATAGAAACAAAATAGCACTCGACATAACGCAATCATAATAATGGTGTACTTAATGGCTATATCATCAGGAAGAATGAGAGCCCAATGCTGATCAATGATAGGCCTAGCTGACCGGTAAACTATATTTTCCCGTTATTAAACCTTAGGCCTGTAGCTTAGCGAAGCACCTGAGATGGTGACAAATGCACCGGAAAAAAGTCGAGCGATCCGGCTCTCAAATTAACCGTTCGTTTGCCTTGCGATCCACGAGCGCCCGGCTAGCCAGGCGTGTCGGATCGGACGAGCGTCTTCAAGAGCAGTTCTTAGGATAACCGAAGAGCTCGCCCGAGACACTTTCCCGTGTTGAGCTTCCGAGTCAGAGCCTATGGGCCTACTCTCTTCGCGAGCCGAGCACAGAATGCTACGCACTGCGGTCGTCACAGCTGACTGCACGCCGGAGAGCGCGCGTTTGAGTTTAACAGGACTATCTATCTACGTGCGTACCGCCATATAGCATGCAGTGATAGGCTAATCCTAGGAAACAGTGCTTCTCGAGATTCACGTCTCACGGCTATTTCTATGCGCTGCGTGCTGGTATGCAACTAGTCGCGTCGCCAGCTATGTGCATGGCATTGTGGCGCGTGCCACATCGGAACTTTTCCATTTTTTAAGGATTGAAACTGTCCGCTTATCATGTAAATTGTAAATGCTATTGCGATTCAACAATTTCGTTGGATATACCCATACAATTAACCGGATTCTTGAAATGAATACGCCAAAACCGCCTTGAGTGTTTCCATTATGCAACAGTTTGAAATTACGAACATTAATTACGCCAGTTATCCAATTAAATTTAACCATATATTGTGATTATTATCATGCGCCACACCTAAAGTAAAATCAAAACGACGCCACTGATTACAGTGGCTAACAGTATTAAAGGACTTTTCTTCCCTTCATACCGCACGGTCCTTATCGTCCAGCGCATCTAGATCCAGCGGTAGTTTTGACTCTGTTCGGTTCAAGTCGACAGACTTTGTTCGCTCACTTCCCGTCCATCTGTCCAAGTACGTGTTTGGTCCGCTAGACCAGCATGCCTTTCTGTTCAAATTAATTTTACAACACGAGGTTTCAAAATATCTGCACAACATGCTATATTTTGCGACGATATATTCATAAGCACCACGCTTTGAGAATCATTGACTGCTGGCCTAGACCTACTTGTATTCGCTGATAGCCTCCTATATAATCTGGTGCAAGGTATGATGAACCAACTATAGGTGATATCGTAGCGGTTTGATTAGCAAATTAATGCATGCATCCATTAATCTGTGGCGGCCCAACGTTCCAACAACAAGACTCGGCGGTCAAGCTATAGACAAGCGAGTCAAGAGGTCCGTCAAGTAGCCTGTATACAGCCGCCGCTAAGCAGCAAACACTGTAGACATACTGCACTCAAAGCAAGCAGTGATCATTGTTGTGCCTACCGCTCTATAACCTGGTTAGCGTAGCTGTTATGTAGCCCTGCACCTAGTCAGCATTATCTGTGCATACATGTACGATGTACATGTACAGTAGCTAGCCGAATAATTGCAGGCTATAGCTGGCTACATGGCATGACATGACTATAATAAAAGAGCAACTTTTAGACAAGTAGACTACTTGGTTAAACCGGTAGGCCTACCCATACATGTACATTGTACATATAGGAGGAGACTAGGAGTATACTGTACAACTGACCATGCAAACTACAAACAGCATCAAGAAACGGCAACATCTAATGATACAATAGCTACAACGCAGGTATAGTGTGTTTTTGATTGTTTATCTCGTCTGTTTATTGTCTGTTTCGTCTGTTTATTGTTTATCTCGACTTATCTGATCCTCTATCAGTTCTCCTTATTTAGCTTGCTATTTTCAGTTTTCCATTTAGATTGAAGTATGAAACTATAAGCAGCTAAGTAAATTAACCCCTGGATGGCTAGTTTAGTTAAAATTCATTTAGCGACTTTGCGACTTTGCGACTTTGAGACTTTGCGACTTTGTCACTTTTGCGACTTTGCGACCCCTAATCGGACATTTTTGTTAATATGCATTAGCAAGATGGCGCTTCATTTTAAATTCGTCATTTTTCTTCACTATAATACAGCATAGCCAATGAGGTACTAACACATGTTCGACTGCTGATGGATTTTAAATGGACTAGAAATGTTATGTATAATTCATTTGGTGTATATTTTATTCAATTTGTTGATAATAATTTACATCACATATTTGCTATATGTTTATCGACATTGATATATGTTATCTACATCCTATCACAAGCTAGTAACATACAGGCCTTTTAAATGATCTACTATAGCCTATCATTGAATTCACTGAAGCATATATTGCTTTTTATCACCTTTGACATTTTCACTGTTCTGGGGCACAGTAATATCATGCTATTTCATTTAGAGCAAGGATGCAACCCGCGACGCAGTGCAAGCTCCTTTCCACCGACACCATCAACTCACAAATGCGACACCCGCCCAACAACGTCGAGTCGTTTGAACTAAACCTCGGCCAGGCCTTTAACCTGCGCTGCAGCACCGGCCCACTGCTCAGCTGCGGACAGTGCGAGGCGTGCACGGTGCGCCATAAGTTGCGCGCCACGCGGTGCTGGTTTCAGCGAGCAGCCGACCCAACTCGCGCTCGCTTCATTCAGAACCTTCTGGAACAACTCGACAGCGCGGACTTACTAAGGAACATAGCGAGACTGCTTCGTCCGCTCACTTATAAAGAAGGCATCTACGCGGTTAGTGGGAGGTGTATGACTGTGAATAAGGCAAGGAAAAGTAGTGCTGCTATGTTGAGAAGTGGCTCGACTGAAAATGCGATGATGGTGGATGATTTGAGGTGGTTTCGTACGGCAAACTTCTGGTCCAAGTCTCAATACATGATGTTGGTGTTTCAAATGTGCCCGACGGCTCTTCTGCATCGGATATCTAATACGGTCGACATGCTAATGATGGCTGCAGGCGTGGCATCTAACGATGACGCGGGAGGTGAAGAAAACAGTGGGAGAAACCTTGAATTCAATTTGTTCAGTATCAGAAACCCGCCTGATTTGGAGTTGCTCGACCGTGTTTTGGATAAAGTTCATCCGGATTGGTCGACGCATTCTCTGCCGTTTTTGTCCGGTGATGATGCTTCAGAAAATCCAGCGCAGCCGTTGCATGGTTTTGAAATAGACAAGGAGCAAGCAGCAATCAGTAGTGTATCAGCAGATCACCCAGCTTCCGCACGCTTGCACAGTGATGCGCATAAATTCAATGCAGCAAACGGTGACACCGGAACTTTTTTTTGCACGATATCTGGGTCAGAAATTTTATACACCGAGGCGTTTGCCAACACTGACACCCAGCGGGCAGAATCACGTTCCACATCAATGCCCGATGCCTCTTTAAATGCAACGATTGAAAATGAAGTGTCTTTGGAACAAGAGGCGGAGAGACGTAGTTCCTGGTCCGAGCTCACCCCGGTTACGATGGAACTAGAGAATCAGACGTTTGTATTGGATTCGCATTTTCTGACGCCTGGCCAGGATAACATTTTTCCGAGTGTTTCTGCTGGTGAAAAATTTTCAATCGAAAATTTCACAACGGCGAGTATCCCCATTGATCCCGCTCACCATTCTGCATCCAACATCTCCTTGCAACTGAATCGTAGAACAACAGATTCTGCTTCTTCCAAGAAAACCAAAGAGCATGACGATGGAGCCTCCACAGGTAATTTACATTCACGTAAAGCCAAAAATCGAAGGATTTCCTGCAGCGTTCAGTCTACCCGTAGTGAAGACCTTTCTTCCTTTTACACCACACGGTCCTTATCGTCCAGCGCATCTAGATCCAGCGGTAGTTTTGACTCCACTGTTCGGTTCAAGTCGACCGACTTTGTTCGCTCACTTCCCGTCCATCTGTCCAAGTACGTGCTCAGTCTGCTTGACCAGCAGACGAGACTGACGTGTTGGCGTGTGTGCCGTCAGTGGCGCGCCCTGGTGGACGAAGTGATACTTGAGAAGAGCGTCGTCAAGCGTCTGCAGCAAGAGATCAAATCGATGCAGGTAGGCTTTTGTGTGTTTGAAGGTCGTTTAAATTGTTAGTAAATAAAGTTTGAGTAGTAATCTATATACTTTTGGCATGTGTCACGTGGGCCCCTATACGCAGTTTGATTTATTAGTGATATATAATGCTGTTTGTAGTCAACGATTGATATGAGTCGCCTGCTATGCCAAGTGCATCAAAGGTATTCCGATGATCCTATTGATTGAGTGTGTGTGGCTGATAAAATGTGTAATTATCCATAATTATTTTGTATGCTTTATGCTCTGCACTCTGCTTTATGCTTTATGCACTGCTATTGCCTGATGATATATAATATTCTTTCATCAAGCTGCTAATTAGAGTCATACAAGTGACTTAGCAGTAATTTTACTGAAAGGTACTAATTGATCAATAACAGATATGATTGTTTAAGTCGTGTTATCAAGAGGCCGACCAACATAATTGGATGCGATTATTGAGCAATGATTATTAATGTTAATGATATTTATATTGCCTACGGGGCTATATGATCAATCAATGCAAGTTTGATCATTGATGACTTTAAGCCCGCAAGTACGTGTTTAGTTGTCCAGACTTTTTGTGTAGAAATTAATCTTAATTCGGAATGTACTCCATAGTGAAGAATTAATTGTAGTATTTGTTCAAATTTATTTCTTGAACTCGATCCTTGTTAACGAGCGGTTCGATTTCAGTGCATATCACATTTTTCTAGATCGATTTTTTTGACATTCCGTTTTGGTCATCAATTAATGAGCAATGCTTGAGTCCTGTGTGCTATTCACTGCATAGTTCTGATTTCTTAACCAAGGTAAGGAGGTGAGGAACTCGGTTGATTAGTGCAGTTGGTTGGTCCATCGTGAATTTTTATTTCAGTCAATTTGCAAGCATTCGGAATTCTTTAATTCCCCTTCATATTAGGTACCTGAAAAAACGAACATTTTTATCGGAATTTTTGCCTGCGACTGTAGCCTTTGGTGTATGATATTGTGTTCATTAGAGTGTTGTTTGCAGTTATTGATTTGGGTATTGCATAATGTATATTTGACATCGATGCATTGCGTAGGATTGCTGTCTTTTCGACATTTATATGTGATGTATATCGTTCACTCCATAATCCACTAACCAGTTCAATGATCATCCACGTTTCTCCTCTTAAATATCTTATGATGTGAATGTTCTTGATAGCGCACACTAGCATACCAATAAGTCTTGTTGCATTGATCATCATGCAAATAAATATTACAACAACTGATCGCTGCTTGAACTAGCATTTATTGCTTCAGCTGAGGAAATTACACTTTGCAAAATTATTGGAATAATTAAGTGACTGTGTAACCATTGACACAACCTTGGCAGTGAACATTTTGAATTAAAGTGTTATCAGTGCCGGTACTAGCGGCATTATTTATGTCTCATTAAAGTTTTTAGAGACGAGCGCTCTAAATTTTACTCCATTCAAAATGTCTGAATGTGAGACATGTAGGAATAGCAAGAACAAACCCTAGTGCAAATTTAAAATAATTTTATATTATCGATAAATTGAAAGTTTTTTACAAATATTTAAATGTCTTGTTCACCATTTGATCAAATCTATCAAATGCATGTAATTAAAATTTATCTGCAGAAACAAAAGGAGATGCATAATTTCTTTCCGCATTGGTTTCCAGGGTGCCATGATCCTAGTCTGCAATCCGCACTACGCCCGTGACGCCATGGTGACTGTTCCGAACCTCCTTCCTCAATCGTGGCAGGTCAAACCATCCGGACACAGCCCTGAACCGGGTGGGCAGGGGCTGGGGGAGGTCTCACAAAATGTTGCAGGAGAGGGGGCGTACTTCAAGGACACGTACCCAGGGTGCTCGACTCGCCGGGTGATACTGGAGGAAAGGAACGAATACTGTGGACCCTACAACGTTCTAGTCATCAGCGATAGGTCAGATTTATATTTTGTGGGAAGTTGATTTATATTTTGTGGGTGAATTGCTGCTAATGACATTTTTCATTAAATCACTTTCTTCTTCAAGATGATGAACTTGTTGATTGTCTCTGAAAAAGGCTTCATAGAAAGAAAATTCGTAATTAGCAGGTTCACAGTTGGCTGCTTTCGCATTTTTTTCAAGATTTTATTGCTTTCATTATTTCTAGATATTCTTGACATTCTAAAGCACATATGATTAACTTTGTTCTCGATTTCGCTTGTAAATACACACTGCTATAAAATCATTGGAGGCGTCATGCTTTGGCTCAGGAGTGACTCGTCGCGAGTGGTTGCCATGGATCGCGGCAAGCTGATCGCGATTGGCTGTGACGATAAGCGGGTCAAGGTCATCAACAGCGACACCAATCAGGTCCTACTTCCGCTCATATCTGGTCACGTGGCCTCCGTCACGTGCGTTGCCATGTGCGACAAATCAGGATTCGTCTTGAGTGGAAGTTTTGACACGACTATCAGGTGAGAGTGATCGTAAGGCTAACGGTCTTGGTTGTAAATTGTTAGCCAGTCAGTCAGCAATCTGAGACTTGGATCTTGATATGTATTTTGATTAAGATTTATTGCAACGGGTTGAACTAATTGAAGGCTTAAGTTGCATAATCGCGCTGACAGTCATTAGTATAGCAAGTAATTTTTTGAAAATGATCTCATTTTCAATTTTCATGATACTATTTAACACTGGCTACTGTGCACTGTGGCATTGGTCTACTGTGCAAAATAAATGAAAGTGTGTTAAGTTGTTATTAATTATTAGTTTTTTTAAATATAAAAATGTGTATAGCTTATTCGTGTATTTCCACTAGAAGGAAAGATTTTATTTCATTTTTCCTCACGCGTATGCAATGCATTATGCAGTTCGTCGCAAGGTAAACCAATGCACTAGGCCTATATTGGTTTATCACTGTCGAAAATGGTTTACCAATGATGAAAAGCCTACAGGCATTTTACCAAGCCAGCAGAAATGTGCATTATATAGCCATTAAAAAAATAATAATTTAATTAACATTTTTAGAAATAAGCAATGTAAAATTGAGGTCATACGAAGACTATGTACACGATGATTCAGAAAAACGGGAACCAGTAGAATGATCTTTATCACTCAACCAATTGCCAATCGACTTACATGAATCTTTTAGCGTCGTAGGCCTGTGGTATTGTACCGCTGCTCGTTAAAATATTTATCTTGATTTCCTTACGGTTTGCTTTTAATCATAACAGCGCATCTTGGATGAGTGGGAAAAGCTGGACCAGCGCGTCATTGATGCGTCAGTCAAACAATGGCATGGCCGTCTTCGTGCGTGTGTAGCAGCTAATAGTGGACAGTTTGAATGCAAACTATGAATTCATTATAATCACAAATCTCTCTGGTATTATTGCGTCAAGTTTCGTGTAAATTGATCAGAAATTGATTGAATTATAATGATAATTCTACTGGTTCCCAGTTTTTCAGAATCACCGTGTATTATTTGTGCTATGATTTTCTCCGCTTTGCTTAAATCTGAAATAACGCTAATCTTTTAATGCAGAAAATGGTCGTTGACGACGAGGAAGTGCTTGCGGATCTACCACGGTCATTCGGAGACAGTGAACGTCCTTGCTCTGCACACTCAATACTTTGCCTCCGGCTCACAGGATAAGTCATGCAGAGGCGAGTTTGTGAGATGTATCATCATTATAATTTAAGCCTGAAGATTTTATGTGTACTGCACATTTAGCGAGCATTAAAATAAAAAATATGAACATAAAAATGGAAAATGAAAACTATTGCACAAACAGCTGAGAAATAATGAAATCATATAAGACGCCAACGGCTGCACAATCTTGTCCATGTTGCTGAGCCTATACCTACCTTTCCGTTCGTTTAATAGTGATTGATTTAGCATTCATCATCATCGTGAAGTGATGTCGTCAAGTACATTATGTACCGTATACGTATAATAGTCAAATTTGATTGGACCTATTTATAGCCTGGTTCTTCATTAATGCAGAGCACCAGGCTATGAATACCAGAACCATCTAATAGTATTATGTGATTATCTGTAGCCTAGTTCTTCACGATCGAACTGTTTGAGACATTGAACACCCATTTGAACGTCAGCTGCTGTGCTGCAGTGTGGGAACTTGAGGGTAGCAAGTGCTTGAGGACGTTCAAACATAAAGAAGCTGTGACGGCTGTCCACCTATCGGACGATCTGTGCGTCAGTGGCTGCACCGGCGGCGCAGTCAAAGTCTGGCATCTCAAGTCTGGAGAACTTATCAAGGTGGGAATTACTGCTGGGCATTTACAGTACATTTGTATATTGTACATGCTGTGCGAGCAGGGCTACTATTTGCTTATTAAAACAGCCGATCCTTTGACACTAAAGATCAGAAACAGTAATTTAAGTTCTGAATAAGTATTATGATAGTATTAACGTCCTTGAACTTTGAGGCAATGTATTGATTAGTTGACATCCATTGGTTCATTCACTTCACGAAGAAAGAAGAAGAAGCGGACTCAACGTAGATCCTAGAACTACACAGCACTGTACAAACGGAATATGCGTATATTATATACTTAACAAATTTAATACCATGACTGACAATAATTGTCCCATAAAGCCTACTGGATTCAACTAATCTACGTAAAATCTATATAGTCTACGTTAAATAACGTCTGGAACCGTTTTGAATCATGGCTGCAATTTTAGTAGGAATATCTGTTAAGAGACTGTAACAGGCGTTCCATTTATATTCATGCAACTATATGCATGGTCACCCATTTTATCCTTAATTAATTCTTTATTTATATTATGTTGGTTTTCTACACTTTTTGTGTGATTTAAAAGATTCTTTAAAGATTGAATATTAAATTAATTAACATTAAAATATTTTAAGTTCTAAAAGATATTGCTAAAAGGCGTTAATTGACACTTTAAATCGCTTGACATGTATTATATATTATATTATTATAAAATTATGAAAACTTCATATGCCACATTGGACAGACAAACAATCAAACAACATTAATTAAATAAAAGAAAAAAAGAGAAAAAATTTGAAATGAACAGTAGCCAAATGTTGCTATGGTCATAGCCTCAAGCTCTCAACATTGCCAAATAATATAAATATAGACCTCAACCTGTATCAAATTCACAATAATCAAGTATGCACATTAATGTCCACATTTCACCAAATTATGATGAGATTAAAGATTCAGTTCAGACTCGAACTTAGGCCAACCTTCCGCTGTATAGCAGCGGAACCGTCTGAATACAGAACATCGTTACAGGCAGCAGTAGTGTTCCATTCATTAAATTCGAACCAAACGAAGTAAGCCCCCAAGTTTATAGGCTCATATGTTAGAGATTTATAAAATCGCAAGCATCGATATCAACAGTTTGCTGTAACGTTAGATAACCTGTGTGATTGACATTGTTCTATAAACACGCTATCAAAGGTAGAAACATTTTGACAAAAATTGACCCAAAAGCTTAGTTTTACTTGTTAATGTCCGATGGCTTCAAACCAACACTTTCTAGACCATACAGCAGCACAGGCATAGCATATGAATTAGACTTCATTTGCACTGAATGAATTCTTGTCAATTGAACCACATTCAATTGACCAGAAGTTCCAACTTTGCCTACGCTATTGCATCGCACAGTGTGCAAAGTGTTAAGCGAATGTGTGTGCAGAAGCTGAAGGGTCACCGCGGCGCGATGACGGCCATAGCGTTGGACGCGTGGCACATTGTAACAAGCGCTCTCGACAGTCTAGTGATGGTCTGGAGCGCGCAGGGCGACTACAGCAGGGCGCTGATGACCCTCCGCCACCCCAAGTAATGTTTCAGTCTCAACAAGCTATCGTCACATATTTCACGAGTCGACAATTCGTTTCAGTGGTAATAAATTATGTTCTTTACTTAGACCTGTGATGTAACATTCTCTAAAATTTACAGATGGAACTACAAGACAGTGAATTGTTGTGCACTACCGCTATGTTTAGAAAAATGCCACCAATTTTCACGATTCAGGCCTTTGAGATAACCATATTCTCTAAATGGAATAGGCTTATGATAAATAATTCAATCAAATAGGCAATGATTTATAGTCAATAAAATACCTGCTTATATATAAATCTTAATCTTAACCTTAAAAATGCCGACTTTATCTATAAATCCAATGCCGAACGATGAACTCAACATCCCGTGCTGGTGTGTTGGCGGCAGGAGTGTGCTGTGCCTGGCGTTCCTCTACTTGCGCGCAGTGACGGGCTGCGAGGACGGAAAGATCCGCGTGTGGAGCGTGACGTCAGGGCTGTGTCTGCGGACCCTGAGGGGCTCGCGCCGCTGTGATCCCGTCACGCAGCTCATCGCCATTGACAGCAGGCATGGCTTGGATGCGTTGGCCAACTTTTTAACCCCCTAGCCAGGCTACACTTTAGAACATCGAATCTGCTCTTGAAATGCTTGTGTTAGAAGTAGGCCCAACAGCATTTCAATAGCATAATGTTGCGACTTCAAAGCGAAGTTGAATTGGAGCCAGACTGTACTTTTTGAAAAAATGAATAACCTACCTGACTAATAGTCTACGAAGAATAAATAAAAGTCTTACACCCTAGAAGTTTTCATAGGCATTATTCGTTTCAACTTTTAATGCATTGTAGCATGCATATTATATTATTATTACTTTATAGTTCATAGTATGAAGTAATGCGTTAATAGTGTGATTGTGTGAACAGCCTAATGATCAACGGCGCCTGACGTGATATACAAATATATCCTGAATATCAGAATTTTAACAAAAAGCTGAATTTATTATGGTGTTGATCATTTATGTCCCATTTATGGTAATTTATATTTAGCAATTCTATAAGAATGCTATGCAAAATGCGTTGAAGGCACGTCTGAAAATATGTACGACTTATTACCAACATGTATGTCTCACGGAACACGCATGTAGCAAGCTTTCAGTTTTTTACTTTTATTATCATTTTATTATTATTTTTACATTTATATCCGATCGTTGATGATGCGCATTATAATAATAGTAACAAGCATCGTTTTTGATGTCCATTCCAATGCAGCAAGCATGTAACGCCACTGTCCATGCTACCACAGGTTAGACGTTGTCGGCGATTAATTCTGATAATTCACTGTTTTCGTTATTTCTTTAGCTGACTTTATTTTTGTTTCTACCTCGATTCCTACCATAGATATATATTAAATTGTGTTGCTGTTTCAGAATACTGGTCAACACGTACAGTTCATCGATCCTGTTGAAGTTTGAGCCGGTAGAGTACGATTACTTGCAGCGCTCTGACGCCGCCGTCCTTCCGTCTAAACCCCGCCCACAACAAGCCTTGCCCTCGCTCCGCCTTCAAGGCTCCACAAGATCGGGAACACCGGCCCATAGTACGCCTCAGTACAGCCACGCCGTGTCACGACGGAATAGATTTGATTTGGCAGCGATCGAATCACAGCAACGTGATGGTTCACAACGCTTGACTTCGAGCAAGTCTTCGAACCAAGTGGAAGATTCTACAGAGAAGAAAGACCAGCTGCGGCCTGAATCTTCAACTAAATCACACATATCAGGTCCCTCCGCGCTTTCAAACACCAATTTGAAGTCGATCGATGTGGCTACAAGTGAATCAAGTTACGGAGACTTTGGCACTGCAGCGAATGACAACAAAGTGTCCCAGTGGACGGCGAGCAGCAAGCCACACAGGCGCATCAGCTGGGCGTTCGAGTACCCAGACTTCACCACGTCGAAGAACTTCAATCTGTCGCAGACGAAAAAGTTTCTCAAGAAACGCATTCGAAACAATTATGCGGCGCCTCCGGAGTTTTTATCAAGGGCTGTGATGGACGTTCAGTCGAATACCGGTCGACCTTCGGTGAGCGGGTATGAGGAGTACTTTGAGGAGAACGCGAGACAACTGGAGCTCCTTAAATTGAAGCGATCGGATCGACCCAGCTCGTCACCCGGCAGACTAAATATTAGATCAACGGCCGCTTATCCTCCAAAAACGAAAGCAACTAGCAGACAGGATGAGATCGGACTGGAATCAGTCGCAGAATCGGACGCTTCAGCAGAGAGTGAAATCCAAGATGTCAATTTTATGCGAACACTAATAACCCCGCTGGTCGCGCAGCCTATTAGAACCATTTCAACGCATAGCGAAGGCAGTAGACCAGCTAAGGTTAGTATTCCCAGGCCAAGCCTGATTCGACCTCACTCGTCCATGCTAGTCTACAGATCAGATCGCGATGGAGCCGAAATACAGCGCAGGCCTCGCAGCGCAATGATAACCGGGTCAGGTAGAACTGGGTGCGGCCAGGCTTACGTTACTTCGCCTGCTGTGGCCGCAAGCATGGCTCCGATGCTGATGTTCAACAAGCCAGCGGCGGCGGTGAAAAGGGATGAAGTGGTGCAGAAGCGCGTTGGGTTCACTGCGGATGCCAAGGATTCGGTCACTGCTGAGGAGAAGAGTCGCTTTGTGACGCTGGATCCGTACAGGTATAAGACGGACTTCAAGCTGCTGACTCGTCAGCAGTTGGAGGTTCTAGTTGCCGAAGCTTGAGAAAACTTGAGACGATGTGAAAATTTAGACTGTGTAGAAATTTTTTAAATTAGTTCACAGACTGTTTGTGGTTGTTTTTGTGAAAATAAATGCAAATGTTACTCAACCATTGCACTATCATGACTGCATAGAATAGTAGAATGACTACAGAATGACTGTAGAATAATACTACTAACGGATATATAATTTTAATTTTCTATTTTTGCTGCTGACTTCTTATATTATTTTATAATTTAATTTTTATAGTGGAGTTTTCAAAGTTGCATGGCATACGCGACTGATTTCAGTTCCTTGCACAATTTGTAGGTCAATCAATAAATAAATTTATTACTATTAGATTTATTTAAATTTACAATACATTGTTTAAATACATTAATCAAATTAAGTATTAATTAATTAATATGTATTAATTAAATTATCTAGTTATTAATAAATTCTTATGTATCAATGTGTTAATTAATAAATTTTAATTAAATTTATTTTGAACTATTGTATCCCAAAACAAATTTTAAGGGTCAAACAACAACAGAGGAATAAATCTGGAAAGGCCTGAGTTGTCTTGGGGAAATATTTATTTAATTGAAGTTGAAGAACAAGACAACAAGCAGAACTTTTAAAATTTTACCATTTTAGGTCAACTTTTATTTTCATTGGGGGATTGGCCCCCCTCCCCTCCGCTTCAGAAAAAATATGCAACACAAAGCTTGCAAAAGCAAGTTAAAACGACTTAAGAGCGTAAATATACATTAATAGTACAGTATTGCACACGTATTTAATACATGATTGAAAACAAACTTAAACAAAAATGTTTTCTAATACATAACGAAAGGCTAAAGCAATTAGAATTCATATAACCATCAAATTTACTCACGAAGCATCTCAGTGCGTCTGACAATCAGTCAATATTATATTGCTACATTTCGGTCACAAGTAATATTACATTCAACACGCAACACATTTACACGCAATTCATCAACAGCGTTTTATCACAAGCTTCAGTAATTTCACTAGAAACTGTCGATTTCAAAAAGCGACCAATCAAATCTTGACTAGATCTTAGTCGAATCTCTCCCGATGACGGGCATGGCGGATATCTTGCGCTCCTTCACGCTGTCCTTGTGCTTCTTGGTGGCACTGCCGCCAGCCGCCGCGGGTTGGATGGAGAAAGTGTTTGTCTGCTGCTTGTTGTAGAGCACGCGCAGTGTGCGCACCTCCTCCTGTATGGACGCGAGCACCGTCACGACTGACGTCAGAGCCACCTGGTGAACATGCACAATAACCTGGAACATACTAGTAGTCCAAATGTAACGTGTGTTATAATTGGACATTTTTGGTTAAACTTTCTACAACCTGTAGATTTCTATCTACACCAGCAGTGATACTATTGAACCAAATGCAATATTTTTGACAAAAATATCCCCAGCTCCCGTTGTAAAAGACGTCATTTTATAAAAAAATATCTCCAGATAACTGGGGATTGAGCTAAAAATCAGATCACCGTATCGATTAAATATCCCTAAATCAAGTGATATATGCGCAGTGGTATCACTGTTCACAAGGTCCTCCAGGAGACTTTCCTTGCCATGCGGAACTCACGAGCGAGGGATTTAGCTTTTTTTTAAATGTGCCCTGCAACAACCAATTGCTTCGCTTGAAATAAATTCCAGATTAAAGCTCGCCCTTATAAAAATCCTTAAAAACTTATAATATTATTAGATCTTAACATTAAATATTAAACATTAGTCAATTATAAGCTAAACCCGCCCTACGTTGTACCACGGACCTGGTTCTCCGACATCAACCGGCGGATGTGGTCAATGTCCTGCCGCTCCTTCTCCTCGTCCCTCACATTGCTCTGCACGTGCTGCAGACGCACGTCGAGTATCTTGAGCGTGCGCTGGATCGAGTCGAGCTGGGGCAGGGAGAGCAGTTGGATCTGGGGCTTGAGGCGCGCTCCGCCCCCCGCGGCCCCCCCGCCGCTGCGCAGAGACTGCTTCTTGCCGAGGCGCGACTTGTGCCCGCCGCTGACGTCAGCCGACGTTACGTCGACGTCTACGTTGTCTGACCACAGATAAATGTATCATTGTTAAAGAAATGCAAACTTTACGTCTTAATAACAATTGATACTTTATTCCGCGCGCCAAATAAATGATATTTAAAATCAGCTCCTAAAATACAAAATTAGTACAAAAGGTGCAAAAATGCATAATCACGCATGCCTTCCATCCAAGGGATCGTCATGGAATTTCGCAATATATTGATGATGAAACAAGTTGCCTTTCATGCAGGCTACTGATTGTGGTAGTGTAGTTTTAGAGTTGCATATAAAATTCTAAAATATGTTCAAAGACGGCTCAAGGAACAGCGATAAATGATGATTGCAAGGATCTCTTTTAAAAGTTTTCTTTAAAATCCTTTAAAGCTATACAAATTGAAAATAAAATGCGGACAGACTATTCAAGACTTGGTCCAGTTGATTTTGTTTTCTGGCACTACCAGGACGACTAACAGAGTGACAGAGTGACAAGTAGAGTGACAAGTAGAGTGACAAACCGTCTGGCTCCCGGTCGTCAGGGCTGATGTAGGTCTCGGCCGTCGTGCCGGCCATCATGTTCTCTGCTCCCACATTGACCGAGTCCTTACCTGCTGTTCATTCAGACACCAACATGCTGCATCAGCACGGTCCTACGTAATCTACATTATTAGTTAGGCTCGCTCAGAACAGGGCACGGTACTAATGATTTGTACAGTTAATAATAATATTTGAACTGAACAGGGGTTTGGCACAAATGAAAGAAGCGGAACTAAATAATAAGCCAATGTTTCAACTTCTTTAATTATACAATTGTTGACCTCTTTTCGCTATTTTCTTTTTTAAATATGCTTAATTTACGCATCAAAGCACATTTATACCTCTAAATCTTCATCCCCCCCTCCCTTTCAATTTAAAAAGGGCCTTGCTACAAAAGGCCTGGATACCAGTAGTGAAAGCATGGAGTCATGGATATAATTAGCGCAAGATGACGTCACCCTCTTCCTTGAGCCGCTCCAGCTTGAAGAGGTATCGCTTGACGAGCCTTTGCAGAATGTCGGCGTTGGAGTTTGTCGACACGGCGATGTTGAGGCTCTTGCACGCCTTCTCACGACGACTCTGACATTGTAACACATTGAAGCATATTTATTGATAGGAGCGAGCCTATGAGAGAGCAGTACAATGCATCTGTGTAAAGGCCAAATCCTTGGAAAACTACATGTAGTTATTAAATGTCAATTTTCAAACACGGTGTTGCAGTTCGGCGTGGTTTTGAGGAATCTCAAATGCCACCTATATTCGAATGCTTGCAGCCTCATCTTCACTACTACACATAGCATCATGAAATAAATTGTTAAATAACGAATCAGCTTACAGAAGCCTTATCTCCAATATCAAGATTTTTTGGTTATTCTTTGTATATTAATCAATAGAAACGACTCAGCTTGCATCCATAAATAAAACTTTCTTGGACTGCACCCTGCAGATATCAAATAAATCGATATCAGCCATTAACGAATCAGCTTACATTGATGAATGAAGCTTTCTTGGGTTGCACCCTGTCGAGCAGCCTGTTTCCATCACGCCGACACGAGTCTACGAGGAGCTGCACGTAGTAGCGCACCGACTTTGGCGCGGGGATGAGGTTGAAGGGGACGGGCAGCGTGTTGCCCTCGTCGATGTAGTTCATCCAAAGGCGCGTCCGCGCAAACTTCCACTCCACGTCACAGTCGCCCTGCGCGCCCGCACGCAGTAGCTCAATAACTGTTATCTTGATCATTTCTAGCATTGCTGCAAAGCATTAAATTTTCGTGTTCATAGAATTTGGAGAACCGGTAAAAACGAAAACAAAAAGGTCTGAAAAATATATATACAGGCCTAATGAGCTGTCACCAAAAATGTGAAAATTAAGTGCAGGAAGATTTCTAAGAGGCAAAACAATATGAGGTATATATTTCATGTATTACTGTACATGAACGTGCAATCATCATCATTTACGTTTTGCGTTCACTTCTCCGCGCTAACAGAGGTTGGACGTTTCCCACGACGAGACTCCCCCACAACTCCCCAATCTTTGCTATGTTCTACTCGTGCCACGTTTCTTCATATCATTCTCCACTGCTCCCCTGGCTGATGCAATCATCAATAGAAATTTAGCTTGCATATCAATAGTTGCCTATATTTACAAGTATTAGATTTTCTATATGCACCTGCCATCGATTTCGATTGTTTTCACAGCTCTAGTGAAGTGAGGCAGCAGCTTTTTTTTCACATTGCGTAACCTATTATACAGTGGATATAAAATAAAACGATAATAATCAAGTCTACTATTCCATGCCCTCTCAAACTGAAAAGGGGATAAAACCCCCACTATGGGTATTTCCTGATGATATTAACAGACTATGCGCTAATTTTCTTCGACTCTCATCTTCATGCGATTATTCTCCACATTTTTCATTTTCTAGCACTGGCCCCTGCAGTGTAATATTATATTGCGATAAGAATCAAACGGGGATATACGGTACATGAAGGATATAACGCCAGTGCTCGCTGTTACATGCATCACGTGTCACAGTGACCAGTGTTTGACGAAGCTCACCTGTATCGCCTCAAACGAGTGGCTCATCATGGCGATGAGCATGTTGATGAGGACGATGATGATGGCAACGTGGTAGAGCGCGAAGAGGAACATCCCCACCCCCTCCACCACGGACGTGGCGTGGCTGCCCCCGGGGAAGCTGGTGGCGTAGACGCTGAGCAGCTCCTTGGAGGGGTACTTGATCTCGATGCTCTCCACGTTCACCTGACCGAACATGCTCCAGAAGAGGCTGTAGAGGGTCCGCGGCAATCTGTACACAGAGATATACAGGAGAGGCTGTAGAGGGTCCGCGGCGATCTGTATACAGAGATATACAGGAGAGGCTGTAGAGGG
>JAQIWG010002531.1:0-20139 GCA_034695025.1 Chamaedrilus cognettii | reverse complement strand
CCCCCCTACGAACCAGTCGCAGCCCCTCGAGGTCGAGGGTGCAGCGAGACACGGCCAGCTGCCCCCTCTCTGCATCCCCTATCAGCCGCGCGACGGTCTCCCTGCCAGCGCGCAGCTCCCCGTCCACGCCCCCCAAGCGCTCCCTCAGCGTCAGCACCTGCCCCTTGAGCAG
Organism: Chamaedrilus cognettii; assembly: GCA_034695025.1. NCBI lineage: Eukaryota > Metazoa > Annelida > Clitellata > Enchytraeida > Enchytraeidae > Chamaedrilus > Chamaedrilus cognettii. The sequence continues at coordinate 19,967 of JAQIWG010002531.1, read as the reverse complement.
CGCATTCTCTTCCACCAGCTCCTTGGCCTGCAACACACCGCTCTACATGTAGCTTGTGTACTTGAGCAGCGCATTCTCTTCCACGAGCTTCTTGGCCTGTAACACATACTTGAATTATGTTTGAACTACGAGGAAAAGTCACATCCACCACAATACAAATCGCTGGACATGAGTGAAGCCTTTGACACTGTGAACATCCACAAACTCATCAACAAAATCCACAATACACCCTCCTACTAGCAATGCAGTTGTCTTTTCAGTCACAGGACGCAATTTTTGCTTTTCCGAGTCAAGCGGATCTAATTTCACATGCAGCCGCCCACTAACTGTGTCCCTGACCCACAGCAATACTGGCGTCTATCACTCATTAAGTCAACGCCATCTTCAACAAGGTCTTCAACTTTGCCATCAATTTGGCCTTCAACTCGCTGCTTCACACACGTCCGCTACAACAAGATGTTACAAGATCCCGCCGCCCACTCACGCGATCAATGATGAGGTCGAGGGGGGGCGCGGGGTCCCCGCAGCACCCCCCAACCTGCTGCAGGGGGTCCAAGTAGAGCAGACTGTTGAAGTGAGAGCTTAGCTCCAGCAGCTTCCTCTCCAGACTCTGCCTCTCTTGCTCCGCCCTCTCTCGCTCCTCCATGTGAGTTCTGCACACAGACACCTGTCAATCAAACATGGCTCCGCCCTCTCTCGCTCCTCCATGTGAGTCCTGCACACACACCGGTCAGTTAAACATGGCTCCGCCCTATCTCGCTCCTCTATGTGAGTTCTGCACACAGACACCTGTCAATCAAACAATACTCGTACCTCAGCCTGGCCTCCAGTTCAAGGATGCGCTCCTGAGAGTCGTAGTTGTCTCGCTGCAGGGCGCTCACCGCCAGGCCGCTCCTGCTCGCCGCGCCCTCCAACACCCCATACTGGGCCTCGTACAGCGTCAGGCTGTGCCGCAGAGTGGCCAGCGCCGAAGAGTTCTGGGCCTCCCCCTCGCGGGCCTGGTCCAGCGCGCTTTTCAGCTCCCTGACGCGTGTGTCCCTCGCCTCCACCTGCGTCTGAAGGTCGCGCACCTGCACACAGAGAGAACTCACACACCTGGAAGACATGAAACAACTCAAACATCTGGAAGATGCAAACCAATTGAAATTGCGTGAAAACCTCAAACACTTTAAAAACTTGGAACATCCGGAAAATCTATAACACCGGGAAAACCTGAACACCTGAAAAATAAATCCTGAAACACCTGGAAAGCCCTGAAAGATCAGCAAATTTGCTGCGACACAATGTCATAACACACATCAGGAACAGCTTCAACAGCAACAAACTATTGGCTAATAGCTGATCTAGTTCTGTAGCTCAGCTGTGACTGGCTTATCATTAACCTAGTTCTGTACTAGCGCTGTGATTTTCTGAGCACAGACCTAGTTCTGTAGATGAGCTGTGATTGGTTGAACACTGACCTGGTTCTGCAGACTGTCGACGCGCATTTGTAAGCCAGGGTCGTGCCTTGCAGCAGGGTAGAGGGTCGCGCCCCCCCCACAGCCCCCCGGCCCTCCCACACACCCCCCCACCCCCTCGTACTGCAAACATGACACACACACTGACTACAAGCTGTCATAATCATAATTAGGATGATAATCTTCGCTCAATTTATTCTTTCATATCGGGTATAGGACTTTGATGCCTCAACTGAAACAGTCCGGCTAGACTGGTGCCTAATTTGATGAAGTCTGGGCCCAGGCCCCCATTCAGTATAGACTGGTGCCTACCTTGAGATAGTCTGGGCCCAGGCCTCCCATGCCAGGCAGTGCGCGAGTCGTCGGCCTGCACAAACGAGACACAACTATTCTGGACTACCACACGTATAATCTACACATTCAATTATACATTGTCTACAATTATGCAGCCTAGACCCTTTTGGCTTCGTCGACGAATAATTTCAAAGAGTTACCTAAACGCTCTTTGCTTCTTTCTAATAATCTTTCATTTTTCAACAAGGCAGATTCAGGCTCCTGGTGTAATCTCAGAAACAAGGTATACGCTGTCCGCATTATAAAATATTATATAAGGCAAATAGAAAATAAATCTTTTTTTCGGACAGTGAGATATATAACACTGACGAAATCTAAAGAATACAAAATAACACAGCAGCAGTAGCAGCAGCAGCAGCAGCAGCAGCACGGCTAGTTACTGACTGTGTGAGTTGTGAGATGAGCTTATCCTTGCGCGCGATCTCCTCTCTGTATACGCGTATCTGATCCTGGGCCTAGCACAACAAACAGTCATATATGTATGCAGCACAACAAACAGTCGTATCTGCATCCAGCACAACAATCGTACCTGCATCTGGCACAGCAAACAGTCACAACTCCGCATACCACAGCAAGCAGTAGTATATGCGCCCATATTGCGCAATAATGCATTAAATATTTTTAATTAAGCATTGAACGTTAAGTATCTAGCTGTTGATTGATTGGCAAATGTCAACCTCAACTGCAATACTATACATTTCACAAGGTTTGATAAACGGAAGGAAAGAAGCTCGATTCATTAGACTTCAAACATATGAAATGAATCCAGCCTCAACAACTCACCCTCTGCCTCTATGTAACATGCACTAGAGGGACAAGCCTTTCATTCGGCAGATCAAAGAAAGTAAACTCGCCTGTCTTCAGTCATACAAAATTTGTGAAACACTCAACTACCGTAGTTCTTTGTACACATGCAAGCAATGACCGGTATGGAAGCTAATTCAGTCAATACTGTATGCATATTAGAGTATAAATACACAAGCTCTATTCAGGATCACAACACTCACAATTCACTCGACTTTACTGCCAGAGTATCTCCCAAATTGTCCTGTAGACCCCTTGTGCCTACCTGTGCTGCCTCGGGTCCGGGCGGGGGTCGCGGGGCCGGGTAATAGGACTCACCCCCGCAGGCCCCCCACGCCTGGCCCGGACCGTAGCGCGCCGACGAGCGAGGCGTCCGTCCAAACTCCGTGACGGAGCGCCCCAGCTCGAACCCGGCGGAGAAGGGTCGCCGAACCCCGCCGTGGATGGCCGGCAGGGCGTGACGACTGCTGCCGTAGTCACTGATGTACGCCATCTTGCCCCTCCCTGACTGCGCGCCGTGCAGGCGTGCTACTGGCGGGGGGAATACCGCTCAACGAGCCAGAGAATGGAGGGGTGTGATGTATGTGAATGGAGGGGTGTTGATCTACGACAAGCTAAGCACACGCGTTAGTGCCAAGTGCTCCACACAGCAAGCTATCATTCGTCTACGCACAATGCATTAATTTAATAATCTAAACGATTTAAATATGCCTAACTAGGAGCCTCAACATAAAAATTATGTACGAAATAAATCAGAAAATGTTTTCCTTCGCAGCGCAACTATGTGAGTCACCATGACAACAAGTAAACATCAATAAAACAAAGCGCCTGATTGGATGAAAAGCACTGTTTACACAGGTCTAATTGGCTGATATTGCGAGGCAGAGAATGTTCGTAGCCGTGTTTGTAGCACTATTTTTCTCTGCTTCTTTTCTATCGAGTGTGATTTGTAGCAGATAAATAGTTAAGCAGCAAAAACTGTTGGATTCACTTTTCAAGTATCTTTTGTCTATAAGGCCAGTGGCCTCTCGACACACAAAGAAATTAGGGAGGTAAGGATAAAATTGTGGGCAGGCTGTGCTTTTACATGTAAACGTGGCCTACACTGCGTAGTTGAAACACATTTGAGACATAGTATATCAAACACGATGTCATAGGGACAGATATGACTTTTGTAGCTTCCTTAGCTTAATTTATGCAAGTTTTTGCATTAGCCCTTTATGAAAGATAAGGACATTTGGTGTCGTAAATAAATTCAGGGTGGGAAGAGAAAAAACTAAACTTTTCGTTTCAGTCACGTTGTCAAAGATCTATTATAATATCCATTTCATCAAAATCTAGTTGCAATTGAATTGTTTCAAGCGGGATCCAACATTCAATGCATCTACACTACAGTAGACTACTACTGTTTAATTGAGAGTAAAAATGGGCTAAGTAATAATAATACAAATTATATTTAGTCAGTTTCGACCTCGAAAGATGTCGTCGGGGACCTAATTAACTTCTCATACACCACCCTATTAGCAGCAAACAAAATGACAGACCAAATACAGAATTTAAAATTTGATTTCCAATTCCAACCCATACTCAAGCTGAACTAGAATGATGTGATTGGTTGCTGATCGGTTATGTGTCTCTCGAGATAGAGTCAAATGTCCACATTGCTCACTGGAGGCAGAATTTTGTTTACGCTCTTCACCAATCTGCTCTGATTGGTGGATGGATCAAGGAGGCGTGGTCCTGAATCCCCCAGTGGGAGAAGCTTGTATGTGGGCGGGGTTACAGTGATCCCTGTGGCGTGAATGCTGGGCAGGAAGCAGCGGGCATGTCTCCTGCTCGCTGGGGGAGTAGTCACCAGGTGTGAATAACTCTCATGCAGCACACTGCTACTCGGTGTTAGGGGAGTAGCTGCCAGCTGGGACTCGCTCCCTAGTCTGCAGCAAATCAAAGGTAGTGAATCTGAGGGCACCAGACCGAGCAGGTCTGAGGGGCAGGTGAGCAGACCGAGAGGGTCGGCCTTGGAGGGGCCGGACAGCAGACTGGATATGGACCAGAGACTGGTGGACGCACACATGGCCATGCCCCCATACAAACTCCACCCTTCCACCAACGAGCATGGCATCCTTGCCACCTGATGACCTGCTGTCGGCAGCTTGCCAACAACAGCGGGCCTGGCAGCTAGCCGTGCGGCAGGCTGAGTGGCAGGCCGGGCTTGGGGTCTTCGAAAGGGCAGTAGGGAGGTGGGATAGAGGTCCGGGGAGGTTCCCCCCACCTCTTGCAGGGAGAGAACTGAACCGAGGGGAGCGCTCGAGGCCCCTAGTCCACGTACTCGCAGCCACTGCAACGTATTCAGAACTATGTCAAGCATTCAGAACTAGGTCAAGCATTCAGAACTAGGTCAAGCATTCAGAACTAGATCAAGTATTCAGAACCAGATCAAGCATGCAGCACGCGATCAAGCAAGGATGTGGGTCAAACTCTTTAAAGCCTATATGTCAAATTGTTAAACCCTTATAACTGTTACACGCATGAGCGAATATTAACTCGGCGCAGATACTTTGACCTGCAGCGACATTAAACGGCCGTGCGAAACAAACTTAGCACCAATCTGACCTTGTCAAGTTGTGTCAGCAGCAGCTCCTCATGTCTCAGCTGCAGCAGCACCGCTGTCACACACACACACACATGCACCGCTGTCACACACACACACATGCACAGCTGTCACACACACACACATGCACCGCTGTCACACACACACACATGCACAGCTGTCACACACACACACATACACCGCTGTCACACACACACACATACACCGCTGTCACACACACACATGCACAGCTGTCACACACACACACACACACACACACACCGTCAACACGGCCTAATCACTTAATCAGTGCTAAGTTCAGTACTTACAAAGCATGAGTAGCCCTACGCCTGCTTCTTCTAAATAAGCGTAACTGCTCCGCCTTTAAGTTAAATATTGCGTACGCTATGCCACGCTACGCTTATGCCATCATAGTAGATTTTCACACATAATAATAATTACAATCCGATCCGTTTCGAATTAGGCGCACAAGTTGCATCCGATTTATGGCGTACTACGCCTGAAAAACAAAACACAGGTTGCATGAATAGCCTATAATATTAGATAGAACTTTATCTCATCAAAATGGTAGCTCCAAAACTTAGTAAATCTAAAAATCGGATGGTTTCACTAGCTGACACAGCAATTACTTTGCATTCACCAGAGGCCGCTAGTATACATCCGTTGTTTTAATGATGAACAGGCTTCAGGCAAAATTGTATTTAATAAAAAGTTAAAATTATAGATGCGGCTTCAAACCTTGCAGACACTTGCGGTACTGGCTGAAGGAGTGTAGCTCCTCCCCTTCACCCTCAGACTCCGCCCCCTTGCCGCCTAGCCCCGCCCCCAACCCCGCCCACAGCTGCTGTTCGGGCCTCACTTGCGTGTTGTATTCATCGATGAGTTTTCTTATTGCAGGGCACCCTGTAGGTTTCTGTGTAGGGCCGCGCCGTGGGGTAAACCCTGTAGCCTGGGTCCTGTGCTGAGCCAGCATCTCCGCCTTGATACTCCTACAGTAGCAAACAGATGATTGCTTCACATAGAGATACTTGCAACCAGCATGATGCAACGACTCCCAGCCTATACGCTAGATAGCTAGCTACCAGCCTATTCGCTAGACAGCTAGCTACCAGCCTATTCGCTAGACAGCTAGCTACCAGCCTATTCGCTAGATAGCTAGCTACCAGCCTAATCGCTAGATGTGTGGTACTACACAAGTAAGTGCTCAGCATAGCACAAGATGTCCAATATGTAGATATAGCGCCGCCATCTACTGAAAGAAATGAAATAAAGTTTAATGAAACGACATACAGCGTGTAATAAACAGACTCTGTGCCGACTGACCGCTGTATCTGCAGCGCTATCACTCGTCGCGTGTGGTACACGCGCACCCACTCTTGTATCAAGTTGCGCCACAGCCCCCCTTGAACCCCTTGGCTCTTCGGCCCCCCAAGGAGTCTGCCCCACATTCGTCTCTCAGCCTCCGCCCCCCTCCGGCCCCACGCGCCCCCCTCGTGTCCATGTGCGGGGGCTGGCTGTGCCGCTCTTTTCTTGTTCCCTGCTCTTTCTTCCCCTCCCACCCACCGCACAACTCCAGCAGTCACTATGGGTCTCAGCACCGCCACCGGTCTGACTGGGTCAGCTAGCGACCGCACCCCCTGTCCGTCTAGAGACCGCACCCCCTGCCTGACAGGCGGCCTCACTCCTCCATAGATTCTCCACAGCTCCCATTCGCCAGGCGACAACTCTTGTTTCTGATCTTTCCCTTCCACTCTGCTCATCCCCGCAGCATGAGCACGTCTAGAGGGCGGGGCCAGGGGTGTGGGCGGGGCTTGCAGGGGGCGTGGCATGGGAGCCAGGAGAGTGTGGGCACAGCGCCGGTGTAGGGGGCTGTCGGCCTGGTGCAAGGAGATCTGGGCTCTGAGTGACTTCACCCTGCTCCCCAGTTCTGCTGGGTGACTGATGCTGCGCGACCTCCCTCTGACTCTGCCTCTCATTGGTCCATCTCTGTGCTGCACTCTCATTGGTCTATTCGTATGTTTGACCTCATCAGTGCAGCTACTGCTATTGTGTAACATTGATTGACAGCTCGCTACAGAATGCCTCCTGATTCTACTCTTCCCCTCAAGCACCGCCTCCTTGTCCCTAAGCCTTACCTCCTCCAGCTCATACCACACATAGCGCACAGACTCTAGTTGCTCCGCCCACCGCTGATGCTTTACAACTTCCCATTGGCTGTCATTGTGCAGATCTAGGTCATCCAGGTGTGTAAACAGGTCATCGACTGTCCAATCAGCGCAGGCCGCTTTTTCCATTTGCTGCCAGCGGTCAAGGTTTTGTTTCTTCTTCTCTTGCTCACACTCGGATTTAATTCTAAGTTTCTCCTCCTCGCTGATATTCTCTGCTTCTATATCAGCGACTGGAGGGGTAGGCAGTGGTTGAGTGCCCCCCGTGCCCTCCCCTGACCCCTCCCCTGCCAGACTGACCTCCGTGACCCCTAGCTGCGACAGAGGAGAGGGGGGGGGGAAGAGAGGGGAGGGATCTGTCTGGGTGCCTCGGGACGCCATCCGCACCCCGGCGTGTCGAGAGTACTCACTCCCCCCCAACTCTTCCAAAACATCGACGCCCCCTCCACCAGAGGGGAGGGCACCACCAGAACCCACACCTCCACTGGATGGGGCAGTGAGGTCTGAAGGACTAGGATCTGTGCCCAGTCTCTGTAAGCCAGCAGCAAGTGGTTGCCCCGCTCCCAACACAGGTCCTGCCCCCTCCTCTTGCTCCGCCTCCAAACACTGTCCAGACTCCGCCCACGGAGTTAAATCAATGTTTTCAGTAAAAGGAAGTGTTTCGAAGATTGACGTCCCTTTTTCTTGAACCGGTTCATTGTACTCTGACGCTCTTATATCCTGAATTTGTCCACAACAACCTGACTCCACCCGCGATGTCAGCGGTACATCATGTCCCAGCCCTGACACTCGATTGGCTGCCGTTGTAACACGTGACCCTGCAACTGCTGCCTCTGCACCAATCGAAGCAACAGCTGACGCTACCACAGAGGCTCCTCCCCCTTCTTTTTCTGAAGCTCCTCCCCCTTCCCCTGATCCATCAATCACCATTGTTTTCTCGCTGGGGGTCGTTGTGACTCCACACCCCCTGACAGATCCAGCTATGACGTCAGAGATCTGGGTGTCGTTCCCTGTAGTGTGACCAGAGGCCGCAGACACCTTTCCTTCCTTGACACACTCTGATTCGACGTTCAGTCGTGCTGCGCCGCTAGAACATTTCTTTGCTTGCACAGTCCCCTCAGTCACACCAGTCTTCAGTGGCGCTTTAAAGTTTTTCATTCCCTTAGTTCTAATTCCTTCGTCCATAGACCCCTGTCTAGCGACCACTCCCCTCCCACGCTTCAAACTCTTCTTCCCCTTCTTCTTCATCAGCGCACAGACACCCTCAGCCTCCAGCCCTTCGTTAGTTGCACACGCCGCGCTCTGCGCCCCCTCACGCGCCAGTCCTGTCTCCAGGCGCTGCTCTCTTGTGATGTCAGCTCTGCCCAAATGCGCGCACACTTGCTCATCTCTCACAGGGGCGTCCTGCCCCTCCCCCACCACCCCCACTGTCCCCTGCCCATCAGTCTCGCTCCACACATCGGCATCGCTGCCCCTCTCACCGCTCCGCACACATACCTCACCTCCCCAGACACCCCCTCTCTTTAACGTGCTCTCCCCCTTTGACCCAACATTTCTGCACAAATCCTCTGAATGCCCGTTAATCAGCATCTCTCCCTCCAACCTGTTATCGTCCTGATTTGTCTGTTTCTCTGGGAGTCCTTCCGTCTGTGTGTCTGCCCCTGTGCACATCCTGCTGTATATGTCTGCCGGCAGGTCGTCTGTTTGTGTCCCATGCTCCTCACAAGGAGGACTGCAGTACTCTGTCTCTTTGTATCTATCTTTGTCCTCTTCAAAGCTCTCTTTCACAGCAGTCTTGCATTTGTCACTCTGATTATATCTCTCTTTATCCATCGCTGTTTCTTTGCTCTCTCCATCTCCGACGCTCTCGTTCCAATTCTTCCTCGCCTCTGATTGGCTGAGCTTGAGCAGCTCTGGTTGGCTGGGCCTGAGCAGCTCTGCAGCAGCTGTATTGTTGCGCAGCAGTGCACACTCATAGGGCGTCAGTGTTTGTCGTCCACCCTGTAACTCACAACAACATCTAGCTTGTGGCGAAAACACCACGGTCTTGAATCACGCTCAATTTATCAAAAATCATTAGACTCTTAATTCAACAAAATATATTAGAATTTCAGTTGAAAAGAAAGCCCTATAAATCCGCATTATTGCATGCTTTCTAATAATGCCTGTTAATCTGTGGAAGTTACCAATATTATGGAATACAGAGCTAATAAGCCAGGAACAGTTGCTCACCACTCCCAACATGTACATCTTACTTAGTACTATTTATATCTCACCTCGGTCGTCATGACGACCGTTCTGTCGGCCCCCCGCGCCAGCAGGCAGCCAATCAGAGCGAGGTTGTTGGTAGTGGCCGCCAGGTGGAGACACGTGCGCCCCTCAACGTTAGTTCTGTCGATTGCCGCGGCGTCCAGCGACAGAAGGTACTCCACAGCCTCTGCACGCAGCACGGCGAATATCTCAATGAATGCTGTTATCTTCACATCACTGCCTGTGGACTCCACACTGCCTGTGGACTCCACACTGCCTGTCAACTCCACACTGCCTGTCAATTCCACATTGCCTGTGGACTCCACACTGCACTTAACTCAACACCCTTCTCAAGATTGTCGACATCACATTTTCGATAACCGTAATCTTAATTTAAAGATTATGGGTTCCACATTTTTCTCCATGGTCTCCATAAATTGGTTTACCACACAAAAAGTAATCCCTGGCACACATCTCAAAACCCTTTCGGGGTGCTTAAAACTCACCCAATACCGCCCCCCCACTTACCGTTCTGCCCCATCAGTGCAGCCTCATGTAGGGGCAGGTCGCCTCCCAGCATCTCTCGCCACAAGTCGCCCCCCCCACGCCTCAATTCTTCCAGACACGCCACAGATCCGCACGCCGCCGCGCAGTGGGCGGGGCTACAACAGTGACGTCACAGCTGGCCAATCAGAAACAGTCAAGACAACTAGAAATGTACTCACATGTGTGCATGGTATTCTGTAACAATATAAATAAAAAACAACCATTCACACACTTATACATAATGGTATGATTACAACCAAACATACGTACAGTATGTTAAGATAAAAATACCATCACATAACGATAGCGCATGCAGTTAGATTCAAATGAAGGTCGGGTCGGCCTGTACTCACGTGCGCAGAAGTAGGTCGGGTCGGCTGGGGTCAGCCCCGCCCTTCAGCAGAGCGCGGGCGCAGTGGGCGTGGCCCATAGAGGCGGCGTAGAAGAGCGGAGAGCAACCATAGAGATCCAAAGCGTCACTAGAGGCGCCGAGACTGAGCAGGGCCTCAACGCAGGGGCCATGACCCAGACTAGCGGCGCTGTGCAGGGCTGAACACACACAGAGCAGTGACTCAGACTAGCGCTCCATACGCAGGGCAGTGACTCAGACTAGAGCGTACACACTAAGCAGTGACTTAGATTTAAATATAATAACTACTCAACCACTTCGCTGGTTCAGGTCTCTACTGTATAAATAGCTCAAAAAAGCATAAAATCAGCGCCATGTCGCAAATTCATTGTAAATAAAAAAGCAGTAAACTGGTTAAGCCACTGACTACGTACTCACAACATTGGATACATTGCTAGCGCCAAAGGCCTCGTGTCAACACAACAATTCTGTCACTATCACTGTAGTGAAAAATACACATGCATGTAAATGACTAGATGTGAGAGTTGAGAGGTGAGACTAGAGGTGAGAGGTCACCAGTCAGCTGATCTTTGTCAGTCCAGTTGACGTCCGCGCCCGAATGCACCAGGACCTGACAGGCCTCGGCACAGTCTGCAGACAGACAGACAGACAGACAGACAGACAGACAGACTTACTGAGTGTGAGATAAAGAGACAAACGGATTCACAGATATTACAAACCAGGCGCATCATTCAAATACCGGTCCAATACATTAAAATAAAAATTCATAAGCGTTCACAAGGCGCAACTTTAAGAAGTTAAAATCCGCTCGCCAAACTAACTGACATCATTTTGATTTACACGTGGCAGTTCACAATACAAAAGATACGATCTTTTTGAAGATTTGCATAAGAACTTTCTAAAACTAAGATTTTCATAAGATTGCTTCGTGAATGAGGCCTCCGACAGAGATATTCAGGAAAGCTGTTCATTAAAGAACTGCACCTGCCATGCAGGCAGCCATACAATTGATGCAGACTACACAATGCTTTTCAAATCACAAACCAGACACTACGCACAACCATAGTGAAGAATACAAAGTACGCATCAGCCATGCTACCTGCGCTGGCCGCCCAGAACAGCGCTGTCCTGCCGTCCTTGTCCGTAAAATCTACTTGCGCTCCCTTTGCAAGCAGTCTCTGCAGCACCTTTAAGGGTGCCCCCCCGCCACGCCCCCCCAGGCCCCCCGCGCCCTCCCTAAACCCCGCTCCCCTGCAGTTTTGTGCGGCGTAGTGCAGGGGGCCGGCGCTGTGCTGCACGTCTGAGCCCGACAGGGGCGCCCCACTGTCCGCAAGTAGGTCAACCAATCCAGCGTGGCCATGTACTGAAAGCAGGTCAACCAATCGAGCGTGGCCATGTACTGAAAGCAGGTCAACCAAATCGAGCGTGGCCATCCACTGAAAGCAGGTCAACCAAATGGAGCGTGGCCATCCACTGAAAGCAGGTCAATTAATCGAGCAGTGGCCATCCACTGAAAGTAGGTCAACTAATTCTGCATTCACTGAAAGCAGGTCAAGCTGTCAAGCAGGTCAGCGTCACAGCAGTCAAATAACGCAGTTTCACTGCACTGCAAGTAGGTCAATAGCTTTTTTAAATCCACGTAATAACAAAATGTATCTCATAAAAGAGCTTGCACTCATGCCAGATCAACCGCGTGAAGTATATTACCCCATAATTATAAACAACACACGACCAGCAGCATTGAGAACTGGCCTGCCACTCACCGACAGCCCAGTGCATGAGCGTGTGTCCCCCCTCGTCACGTGATGTCACGTCTCCGCCATGTTGGATCAATAACCGGACCAAGCTCTCGTTGCCGGCGGCCACGGCAAGGGTGAGGGGCGTACGCCCCTGCGCGTCCCTGCGCGCCCCCAGCGTGAGGTCAAGGGTCAGGAGAAGCGCGGCGAGGCGGGGGGAGCGGTTGTCTGCGCAGTAGTGTAGCGCACCGCGACCCTGCGCGTCTGTCGCACCCAGCAGGACCTGCAGGGGCAAAAAAGGGCAAGCACAGGAACAAGAGTTGTAGGCAGAGGCACCGTGAATGATTGAAGCAGTAAACGGCTGAAGCCACCAAGCCAAGCAAGCTATAGTATAAGTTATTGTTGCATACCAACTCGGTACTTGTGATAATTGTCCAAACAGGAATAATAACACAACGGCTTGCATTTCACACTGAATGATCGCGCAGTGCAACTCTAGCCGGGCTGGATTAATGGAATGCAAAGCGAGTGACCTATGTATGCAGCAGGCCTAGTGTTACACTGGCCTAGCATTATTGGGCCTATCGTCCAGCCTAGCGTTACAGGCCTGTAGATGTCACTCAGCCCAAACTGATTCATCTGCAAGTCCTCTACACTCCCCCCCCCTCTCACAATGAGCACTCCGCTCCTATAATGAATTCAGAGAATTCTAACATTGAGGTTGTATTGCAACATCTGCTCCATCTCACAAACAGCCACGAGGCCCAGCCTAGTCACTCAAGTTGTGCTCAATCAAAGGCATCTACAGCTCGAGGGAAGGCTTCCCTTGTCTCCCCATGTACACCTCAAATGTTCACCATGTAGAGTAAATAGAATAGAATACAATCATGCAAAAATATACCGATGCCAACCATTAATACCGCATTGGCTTTGCCGCATTATCGCGAAGAAAGATGATGAAAAAGGCTTCAAAATAGCGCCATCCTGCTAATGCATCTTAAGTAAAATAGTCGACTAGGGGTTGCAAAGTCACAAAGCCGCAAGTAACAAAATGCATTTTTAACTAAAATATCCAACTAGGGGTTAAACATTAACCGAGTCAAATAGAAAAGATATTGATAGAACAGAATGGAATCAAGGGTCAACAATAATTATTAGACTTAAACTATCGCTCTCCCTTAACTATTAACCACGAAGCATACAATAGAATAGAAAATTAAAAAAGATAAGCATAGTACGGCCTGGCTAAACAAGACAAGTTGGACTACTGAACGCAAGTACGCAACAACGTTATACTGTCAACTATACGCAGCAGTGAACCTGAACGCTAGGTTCTAGCTGTCAGTCCACTCAAGGCCGCTCACCTTGTCACGTTGGATCAGTTTCTTGACGACAGAGACGCTCAGCTCTTGTTGACACGCCACCAGCAGCTGCGCGTGCTGCTGCAAACTGGCGCCCTCTAACAGCGAGCTCGTACGCCGCGAGTTCGCCCGGTCTTTGGAGTCTGCACGCAATATAGATACATAGAATATATACACTATAGGGTTGTTGGAGCACTTGCATAAAATGTAAAACAGTAGGTTTAACTAAATAAGTGGAGTCTGCATCGAATATAGATACAGGGTTGGTAGATTCTGCGTCAAGTGTATAGCCATAAAGCAGTGGGTCACAAAAGTGCTGCACGCGTGTCAAAAGTTGCCTGCCATAACATTGATGCGGCGGGTTTTGCAGTTTAGCAAAATTACTGAAAAATAAAACAACAAATAAACAAAGAATAAAATTAGTTGACACCAAAATTATCACTGATTTACGCGGATAGATCAAGTCACTTTGCCTAATTTTACAAATAGACGCTTTGTACTGAAATCCCGAAACAATTATAATTGAAGTTTAATTTAGTTACGAACAAGAAGAAATCAGTCAGAAGCAATTGGAAGCAAAAGTAGAAGCAGTAATAGTGGGAGTAGGTCCCTACCGGGGCTGTCGCTGCTCGCTGCTGATTGGAGGAGATGCTCCGAGTTAGTCTGCTCCCCCACCTCCTGCAGCGTCTCGGAGCTCACGTCCGAAACGCTGCTGCTGCTAGCCTGCGTCCCTGCCCCCGCCAACCCTTGTCCGCTAGACTGGCGTCTTGCCCCCTGCTCACTGTTCGCTGCCTCGCTGTCTGTAGTGTGGTGCCCCGCTGAGCGCCAGAACTGAAGCCGCCTCATAGCGCAGTGGATCACGCGTCAGCGACTTTCTGGGTCACGCTTCAATAACTTCCTGGATCGTCCTTTGGCTTGTATACAATGCATCCTTGAGTGTAAGTATATCTCAGTATCTTGCAACTCAAGCGCTCGAAGCATTCACCACCATGCAGACTGTTGTCTAATAATAAATACAGACATCGACACTCCACACATTATGTATATATATATATTATTGCATAATAATTATAAGCCTGCCGTTGGCCGGCTCTGACCGAGGAGCTCCTGCAGGCTGCAACTTAGGATCTCTGGCAGGCCGTCATTATATAATGACAATTGCACAAATATAGACTTGCACAATGCGTACATAATCAACAGAACAGTTTGAGCATTAACTTCAGATCATCGTCATGATTCATAAATCGAGCACTATGCGCGAGAAAACACACTTTGACGCATGGATTCCATGCAGGCGGTTGCATTGCAATATTGCTGTATCGGTAATCGCTATAGACTTAGAGCGCCACATTTGCAACAGTAGACCTTCTAGGCAAGACTATTCTATAAGCATAAAATACACAGTTACTGAAGTCCAATGCACACAGAACAAAGCCCACCAGATAGTGGCCTATGATGGCTGCCGTGCAAGTTATGCAACTATATTCGTTCGTTAGCGAATACACGTAGGCTCCGATGACCGCTCACTCTATCCTAAAATTCAATATCCACACAGCTCGATCTGTTGTAGATAGAGGTGTTCAGATGGGCCTCGGCTTACAGTCAAAGGCTCAGTCAGAATAATTACAACACAGCTCGCTACATGATGAAACAGCGGCGCTCTCTGGACGCCACGCCCTCCCCTCATTGCGTGCCCGCAGTCTGTCAGTCAATTCCACGCGATAATCAGACTCACGGCGCGCCTGTTGCTGTCAGTTAGTCAGCGTACGTCCAAACTGTGCAACACCCCCCCCCCCCCGCTCAACAGCGCTATAAGCGGGCACCCACGACCCCCAGTTCTTCAATCTAGTCACACTATCATTTAGGCCATCTAAAGTGCCCGTTCAGCACTCCAATCACGGAACATCAGGCCTACAAAAACTGTTTCTTGCGATCTAGACCGCCATTGAATTGAAACTCAACGTCTTAATAGATCTACTAATAGCGATTATAATCTACAAGCAGCGCTAGCTCAATCACACACAAAGCATGCAGAGCAACCATACATACATACAGGCTAGTGCAGGCAGTGCAGTCGGCGTGTCACGGATCAATGGCTCTCCCCGCTGTGCAGTGACGGGTGACGGGCAACAGAGACGTCACCGTCACCCACCAGCAGCAGAGATCAGAGGCGTCAGCGCCACACACACACGGCGGCAGAGACGCGCTCAGTAGCTGCAGACCTCTCGCTCAGTGATCTATGCAGTATTGTATGCAGGCCTGCAGCAATCAATGCACTTCTTGATCTCTTCGTTCACCAGTCGCCAGTACGACTAATACATTTCAGTTGAGTGTCACAGGCTGATGAGCTTCATCAAAGACACAATGTTTAAAGACGAAGGGACGGGCGCGAGACAACGTCTCATCTCCTGAGTGCTCAATCATCGGTCGCTGTCTATAAATGTCAGCAGTGGTCCACTGTCCGGCACACAGCGAGCTGAACTGTCACCAGCGCGCGACTGTCTTGTACAAAAACTGCGCCAGGAAACCAGCGCTTTTAGATTTCTTCAAATTGCTTCTTGCTTATTGCAAAATTCTTCAAATTGCAGACTCTTCAATATTTAAAGTTAATTTTTGTTGCTGTAAATACGCCAAAGTTGAAGCTGTAACTTCCTTGTATCTTTCTTGCCAAGCCCTTCTAATAATCATACTTTTGCTTGCAGTAACTAATCCCAGCAGCCAGTGTAACGCATCCTGTGCAGATTCTATTTTCGTCAGCGCCGATATCCGATGCGCAAAGGATTGACCGTCCAGTTGTGAGGCTTGACCACCGAGCGCTAACTATGACGTCACAGCCTAGTCGCGCACTCGCAGGGCTGCTGCTCATTGGCTGGCTAGCGTGCAGCCAATCAGCGCTCGAGGCCGGGTCCCAGGTCGGGTCAGGGTACTGCGAGAGACTGTGTCTGCGCGGCCTCGGCGGCAATCTGTGTCACTGCCACGCTGTGCACTTCGCAGGCAAGCGACTCGGGCTGCGTGACGTCATCGGGAGCCAATCAGAGGCGTGGGAGATGACATCATTCAACGAGGGAACAGAGGAGAGGAGAGGACTGACTCGCAGCATTGATGGAATAGGACTTGATGTGTTGGAGATTGAGCAATCTCTGGGGGAGGCGGAGCCAGCTGTAGGGGAGGAGCCAGCTGTAGGGAAGGAGGAGCCAGCTGTAGGGGAGGAGGAGCCAGCTGTAGGGGAGGCAGAGACAGCTGTGGAGAAGACAGGATTAACTATTGAAGAGGCAAAGTTAATTGGAATGAAAGAGAATGGGGCGGAGCCTGTATCCAGGGGAGGGAAGAGGGTCAAACTTCTGTCGAGAAGGCCGTCACGTGGTCACACGATGAAGGCGTGGCTTCAGCGCGCTCGGGCTGTGATTGACAGGCTGGGGCGCAGACGCACCAATAAGGGACCGACGACGCTTCTCGTTGCACAGCGACGGGTCGCTCCCCAGACACGCCACGTTTTGATTGATCAGCGCACCTCTGACACTGATCTCAGCCAAGAAATGATTGGTCAACAACTGAGCACACGACCCAGGCGAGGCGTTCCTATTGCACACAAGGCCGCAATAGGTGTTGGTCAGAAGAGACAATCAGTGATTGGTCGGAACGAGAGACAATCAGTGATTCGTCGGAACGAGATACGACCAGTGATTGGTCGGAAAGGCGCGGCGAGTCGGAGCTCCTCTACAGAGGACAGCAGCTCTCAAAGTACAGCTCCGCGGGGAGCAAGGGTGGCGGGAGGGGGGATCAGGCACCCAGCTCATCACCTACTCCTACAATCTACCAAAAGTGAGCAACATAGAGCGCAAGTATTAGACTAACACTCACAATGTGCACAATACACAATTCGCAGGGCTGCATACTGAAAAACCATGTTGTTATGAGAATATTACGCAAATAACTATTAGAACATTAATCAAAATATGTATTATTGCACTCAATAATACATTCCATGCAATATCTCATCCATGGAAACGTTAAATGCGCTAGAGTATCGCATAATAATATCCAGGGTTAAGCTTAGCAGGCGTAGTAGATAAAAAATGATGGCCTATGCGGTTTTTGAAGGCTACACCTCTTTCAAAGGAGAAGGAGTAACGATACGCATGTTTTATCAAGCGTGTATTATAACCCAGATAACATTTGACGATATTATTATTATTGGTTTACTGTGAGGCTGAGGGAGTAGACTCGCTGCGTCTCACAGACTGGCGTCACAACACTCTCAGTGATCAAACAGTTTATTGGAACAAAGGTAGAGCAGCCTCCCGCACAGCAAGGACGCCACTCATCAAACACAGCCTGACTGCAGCCTCAGCACACGGCGCGGCACTGTGCTATCAGACGAGTCATCGCTCGATGCGCAGAGTGTTCGTTTATAAACCATTGTCTTCCACACACGCGACATCAAGCATCATTGCACTATAGGAAAGTTGATGTGACACAATCGTGTCTTGTTTTATCTATTTCAGCGCACTGATTGGCCACTCGTTCGACCAATGAGAGTTCTGCACGCTGCTGGCCCCGACCACTTGGCTGTCAATCTCAGCGCAAGGGCTGGACTAAGGATCATTGAACAACTGCGCAGCAGAGAGCTCCTATGAATGAACTAGAGAGGACACGGCGCTCAAGCCGTACTGCGGACAGAGAGATTGCGAACTATCACATAATTCAACTCTCATTCTCAACAACGTCACTATTGGCTGCTTAAGTTAGTCTCTGATTTTGGACAGCGTATAGAAATCGAGACATTTGGGGAGATGAACATTATATACCGTCTGTCCCATCTAATTTATCCGCACAAGCTCTCGGCTCAAATCTTCAAGAACGTATGCATTCACGCCATGCTACGAAGACAGCGCACGCGGTGAGAGAGCTCCACCGCCTAGCCAATGACACTATATGAATGCAAAATATAAAATAGAAATACTGTAATGAAGAGGCATACTTCAAAGCGTTTGAAGACACAAAGAAACCTTGCACATAGTTAACAGCGCACTATTAAGTTTCGTTGAAGAATTTCCTGTGAGATTATTTAAGTTATGGTATGAAACACTACTGCAGCCTACGGCAAACAATAATTTTCAAAGCTAATTGAGATGCATTGATGAACCGGTGAAACACACAGAGCATATAGTACGAGTGTGAGCTAGAGTTCGCAAATGTGCGTGTGTCACATTTGACATTGTCCCAAGCACAGAACAGCAGCTGCAAGTAGCCACCAAGCCAACACTCACACAACGCTGCACAAACCCAGGCTGAACAGTGAGTCAACATGTAGTCAAACTAACTACTAATGGTACTCAAACGATAGTCTTCAACGAGAGCCTTAATTGGGAACTAACAAACTCAAATATCAAACTTGGCTGTCAACGTCCAAAACTGTGAATTACGACGCCAAAAGTCATGGTTACTCACAGCACGCCCTACAACCCCTAAAAAAAAAGAACGATCATACAATGACAGCAATAGAAGAAAATCAACAAACTGCAACAAACTAAATTTATTTTTCCCTTTCAGTGCCGAGTCTAGTGCTAAACTTGTATCACCAATAGCACGCTGAAGTCTGACCATTGAGTCTCACAGATCATAATGCACTCAGAACGCTCAACCTAGTGCCAAACATGAGCGACCACTGGCGCGCTGAGGTCTGACCCAGTAACATACGCGCAAGGTCGAGTGTCCTCCGAACATGTTCAGTTCAATATAAGACACACATCCACCGATCACTGTTAGAGGCTTCACGTAGCATTGTCCGCTCAGCTCGCACGCTGCACGCACAGGTCATTATTTCAATCGCTAGACGGCAGTACCTGATAGGAATCTATATTACACTGCACATCTTTTCACTCGTTAGATGGGAGCAGTAGACAATAGTCATTGCACATCTTCAATTCACTCGTTGGATGGCAGCAGTAGACAGCGGTCACTGCTCATTTTCGATTCATTCGCAAGATGGCAGCAGCAGTTGACAGTGTCCCTCTCTTATACTGCACATCTTCAATTCATTCGCTAGATGGCGATAACGCCAGCGTCAATCTCAGCGTTATTATTACAGAGAATCTCTGTAATGAGGGAATGTACATTATTCCCTAGAGAGCAAACATTACCTGAAATCGTTATCAGACAATAATGTTTACTTCCTAGGGGATTATGTATATTCCCTAGATTCCCTGTAACATATATTTAGTTCACTTCAGTCAGAGTTCACTTGCTAGTGCGTCCAATCTGAGCTCGCACTCTCCACAAGACATCCTGGGGGAGGCGTCAAGTTGTAGGA
>JAQIWG010002530.1:0-20145 GCA_034695025.1 Chamaedrilus cognettii | reverse complement strand
GTTCCCGCGGGAACAGCCTTGGCCTAGATAGATTCATGGCCTTTAAAGGTCAGCTACTTCGTTTTATACATTTCAGTGACACCCATTGGGTGTAGTAGACATTGCGTATTGTTGATAACAGTTACTGCATATTAGACACACTATGCTTAAGTGTTCTCAAGAGTATTTAATATTAAGCATTTAAAATTTAAAATGAATCGTCTGATGAATGATCAAAAAGCCTCATTAGGGTGGAGTAATACTGCGTAAAGTCGTAAAAATATCACATTAATTAAATAATTCAGCTCCTTTCTCCAATGTAGACGTAAGGAGGAACTTTTCTTCGAAAGGAGGGATGCTGTCGAGGGTAGTGAATGTGGAACAAGTAGAAATTCGTGTGCATTTTTAAAGAAGAGATTCAGATTAAACACAGGAAAATTTAGTTTTTGAAATCGAGTTGTTGATGAATGGAATTGGAGATTTGGTCATTATTAGTAGTAAATTTAAAGTTGATAAACGGTGTGCAAAAGTAGCTAAGAAGGCTGATCAAGTTCTGGGGTTAATTTATCGTACGTTCTCATGTCAAAATAGAAGGATTATGATTCAATTATATAAATCGATAGTTCGACCACACTTGGACTACTGCTGCCAGGTATGGAGACCTCATTTGCAAAAAAAACATAAATTTAATTGAAAGAGTACAAAAGAGAGCTACGAGAATGGGGAAGAGCGTAGAGGAAAAAGTTATGAACGGAGATTGAAAGAACTAAGATTAACTACTTTAGAGACTAGGAGATTGAGAGCGAATTTACTAGAAGTGCATAAAATTGTTAATGGACTTGAAGGGATTGATGAGGAAGAGTTCTTTGAGAGAAGAAGAGGAGTTAATGAGAACGTATGTGTAACAAGAAGAAATTCATGCAAATTTTTAAAGAAAAGGTTCAGGTTGGACACAGGAAAATATTTTTTGGAAACAAAGTTGCGGATGAGTGGAATCAACTTCCCGATAGCGTAGTCCAGGCAACAAGCGTTAACGCCTTCAAAGGCAAGCTTGATTGCTTCCTGAGTGGAACTAGCGGATTGAAATAAGTAGCAACGCTTTTTTCCCCATTTGAGCCGTCAGCGGGGTCGGGGGAGAGGGGGCCTCGGGCGGCGACAAGGTAAACAAGGTAAACAAGGAATAAGCTCCCTGAAAGCGTTATACATGCTGAAAGTATCAATGCCTTCAAAGGCAAGCTTGATGGCTTCTTGAAGCAGGTCAGTGATTGAAATAAGCGGTGCTGCTTTTTCCCCTGTTGAACTGTCAACACGGGGGGGAGGACTAGCGGTGGATGGTAAACTATGGTAATAATATTATGGCGCGCATGGCACGAATTTTCGAAAATATTCTCTGGTCACACCGAATAATTTGATTCTCGATCGATAGGCCTATTTTTGTAAATTTTGATTTAAAACAAAATTAAATCGGAGTGTTTACGAGACGCCTAATGGCTCGAACGGTTCCGTCCGGTGGGCGGGACAATCGAATTGAATTAGGGGAGCGATTTAAAGACAGGCTTGAGGTGTTGGCTTGTTGAGATTGTACAATTTTTATTAATATGGTGGCCAAGCCATAAAAGGCCCATAATTGTTATATTGCCAGATAGGTTCGGAAACAAATTCACAAATTTAGGCCACATTTAGTAATAGCCTAGTTCAATTTAGCACCTGTTGTGCTGTTTGAATATAGCCTAGGCTAATTACACGATCAGCGAATTATCGATCAGCTTGAGAATTTTAAAAGACGTGTTAGAACGTAATTATGCTATTATGGCGCAAATGGTTTTATTTGACTTCAATGGGCGAGGCAGCTGACTAGCAGCAACACTGTAGCCTAGAGAGCTGTCTCAATTTTCGTCAAATGTATTGAATATTGGTATTGCTTGCAAGAGTATGTATGCATGCAGTGCGATAGATCGTACGTTTCACATGTATGTATGTTTATAATGTGATTGTTTATTAGTGACGTTTATCCTCCATCTATGTTGTTACAATGTTGTCTTTATGTTTCCATTGCAGCATTCAGCTTTAAAACTTGACCGTCTTCCGAATTGGATTAAACTGAACCGTCATCATATATGTCAAAATTGAAACAAGCCTGCAATTGGCGTTGGATCTAAGTATGGTACCGCAATTTCTTAAATTCACTCTCTTCAACACTGACTGCTGGTTCTCCGATACCACTTGACCCAAGGGACTGTGAAAAGTTTAATTTTAACTCCTCGACGCTATCAATACTAATCGAAATGTATCTTCAAAATCTGCATACATAAGCTTTCGTAAAGGATTACAGTGAGTTCTTTCCGTCGCGTTCATTTCTTTTGCCATCCCTCCCGCGTCGTTCCCTTTCTATCCCTCCCGCGTCGTTCCCTTTCCATCCCCGCGCGATGTCTGGTCCCTCCCACCGCCCCGCTGCGCCCCCCGTGCCCCCCACACCCTCCCCCTGCACGATGCATCACCTGCTCGAGGCGATTGCCAAGATCCACCGTCAGAAGCAGTGTCCAAGTGTTGTGCGAATCCTGCGCGCCATACGCCAGGTAATTACCGTAATTACTGAAACTACCGTAATTACGGTAGGCTATTTACTTTAGATGGTAATGATGTTGTGATAAATACGCAAATGATACCGTAATTACGTTGTGGTAATTACGTAAATGGTAAATATGATAAGCTGTTGAGCCGCTTTAACATTAGTTATGCAATACCGTAATAGTTGTGGCTGCAAATTTTAATAATTATTTTCTATATAAAGCTATATTTGTGCAGTATCGATTTATTATATACAGGCTAAAGTAAAGAATCTATTGCGATACGTAGGTTGCTACGCATTACGGTAAATTACGATTATATAATATTAAGATAAAATGATGATCTATTTTTACGGTATTATTACGGTATTAGTACGGTAACACAAATTAAAATTTCACAACTCTACCGCCAGGCTCTCCAGTACGACATTGACGGAGACGAAGTCCTCAGACAACTGGAAGCTGGAGCAGCCTCCGGCATCCTCCTGAGATCGGACAACAACGGAGTCACCTCATACAAGGAGACAGCAAAGGTTAACGGGGGAGGGGCGGTCGGAGGGGGGGGTAGGATGGGAGGGGGTGGTGGGACTGGGCGGTTGACATCGGATTCGCCCCCGTCGAAAAAGGTTGGTTTAGCCGGGGTGTTTTATTATGCATGATTTGATGTCCAGAGGTCCCTGTGAATCTACTGTTTATTTGATGGTTGCTTTGAATTAATATTCTCTAAGAGGGTTGATCTAAATTTGTTGCATAGTAATTAATGTATTAATGTAAATTGGTGTGATTATCGTACCGGTAACGTAATACAGTACCGCTCACAACCCTGCGTTCTCTTGTCAGGCTCTGATGTCCAACGCCTACTCCACATCCCAGCATTCCTCCCTGCCGCTCGACATCCATCGTTCCAAGGATCTTGACCTCTCTGGGGTTAGCAGGGGCATGACCCCGGGGGGCTACTTTGGCCTCGAACCGACGCTCAAGCGTTACCCAGAGCCCCCTGCCGAGCAGCGCCCCTGTTTCTGGTCCCCCGACTACATGGGCGCCCCTGGAATGTCCCCCGGAGCCCTCGCCCCCTCCCTCACCGTCGCTCAATCAGGGGGCACCGCCCAGAGGCATTTTGATCGGGGCGGCCGTTTTCCGACGGAAACGGCAGCGGCGGAATTTTTCGATCCGGCAGCAGCGGCGCTATGGGCCGCCGACCCTCGTGCCGACCCGAGAATGGCTGCATGCGGCCGGTCAGCCATGGACTCGCTGTCATGGTACATGGGTCGCGCGGCATCGGCCTGGCCGGCTCAGAGCCAGCTCGCGCAGAACGACGCCGGCTACAATCTTGGCTATGCATGGCCGATGGCCGGGGGCGGCGGCGTGTATCAGCCGTACGGGGGAATGGCTTACCAGCAGGCCGGGCAGATGTACGGCGGGATGTATCAGGGGGCCGTAGCCGGCGGTGCGGGGAAAGACGGGGGAGGGTTTAGGGGCGGGGACGGAATGGTGAATCCGTGGGGTGGGTGGGCGGAGTCTGTGATTGACCCGTGGACGCGGACAATGTGTGAGTCGTACGCGGGCGTCAATCGACAGTTTGGTTATCCGGCGCGCGGCGGGGAGCAATGGCCGACGCGCGATCAGGTCGGGACAGAATCCAAGCCTTCAAATTCACGGAAACGGCAGCAGGGGGAGACTGCAGATGTAGCGACGGGGGGCCAACATTCTGGTTTGGGGGGGCAGTACGGGCTGCAGAAAGGGCCAGTGATGCAGGACGCTCCCACGCTTATGAACGCGTCGTACATGAACTACGAGCAGTTTATTCCGCGACATGATGTTTCCGTTGCTGCGGCGGCATCGGGGGAATGTCGGCTGAATTCAGGCAGCGCTATTGCCGGGGGTGCAGGCACGGCTATTCAGGAACCAACGCCCAACGTTTCAAAGTCGTCGCACGATCGCGCAACATACCGTGACCCAACCCGCTCCGGTTTATTGACCAATGAGGTGCCTCGGCAGGTGACACGGCCGACATCGGGTCAGGGATCTGTAAACTCGGCATCTGTTTCGATAGATCGCGCTCGACCGACGTGCGCCGAGGAAAAGCTGAAACCCTCTCAATCGGCGTCGGAGCCGAGTTCTGTTGCTCGGCTTGGCTGCGCTAATTTGCAAGCAATCGTGCCTCTGCCGAACGTGCACCCTTCGGCTCAGTCGGCTTCGCAGCTTCGAAACTCGGCTCAGGCTACCGCGGATAGTTTTTTTTTAGAAATGACTAATAATCCTCCTACTTGTCAGACTTTGGGATGGCCAGATGACGGAGGAGGGGTTCTGACCGGTAATGGGGAATCCCTGATGATGGGGATTGGCTTGCGTGATTCTGGACGCGTGGTCGGAAGCACCGGTTATTCGTTACCGGTCGATGGTGGCAGATCTTTGAGTGGTTTTGGAGGTATAGTGGATTCTGTGCGGAATCTTGGAGAACAGGGAACCTTTAGTGTATCAGGGGGATTGGACGGCCTTGGGTATAGCAAGGCGAGCGAGTGCGCTTTTGGTTCAATGAAAGTACCGGTAGGCGACATCGAGGCATCAAAATCAAACAAAGTTATTGGAAAATGTCAGAGCGCGGATGCCAAGTCTTTTTGCGGCTCAGCCCCAAACGAGATTTTGGACGATAAGCTCGTGGAACTGCTCGCCGCAACAAAACCAGCGAATTTTGTGGATGATGCGAAACCGACGGCGTCGGATGGAATACCAGATTGCGAACGCTGCGATGCACGACTATCAAGCGATTCAAAATTGATTTTACACGAATCAGATGGAGTGTTTGTTAGCGAGATATCAAGCAGTGAATCAGAGGATGCTGTTACAAAGAAACAGCTGGCTGAAGAGCCTGGGTTGGCTCAGGGTTCAAATGAAAATGATAACCGACAGAGGGAATGTCAGATGACCGAGAATACTCTTTGGACAAGCACTCAAAATGATTCGTTGGTTCAATGCTACCAGGATGCACTGAATCCAGGCTGCAGTCAAATATCCGAGGGATCTATGCTAACCGACAGCAAGAAAACCGATCTGAATCATCTATCGAGCATCAAGTCTAGCATCCGTTTGGATTGCGAGCCTAATTTGAGATTGGACAACACAGTTGTATCCTCCCACAATACGCCTGCGATCGACACTCTTTCGTCCAGCTCCACTGTAAATCTCTTCGACCAATCGCAGCACGCCGAGATCCCCCGACAATTGTCTGATTCCACAGGCGGCCACGTGGCAGTTGAATCGGGCGGTGTTTTGGGTGGAAGCGCGAGCGTCGATACACCGTCGATTGACTCCAACTCCCAGCGCTGGGTGGAGATGGTCACCACGGCGGTGCGCTATGCCCAGCACAACGACTCATTGGTCGGATCTAGCCTTGAAGACATCGAGCAATACATTCGTGCGTCATACAAGATCAGCGCGTCGGCGTCAGCGCAGCTCCCCCGACGGGTGCGCGTGTCGGCTAAGAAGGCTCTGGAAGCCGGTCGGCTGCTGATCAGGCGCGGCTTGTACTGCGTGGCTGCCGGAAGAGAGCTTGGCGTTGCCACGGCAAAGGGGGCGGAAGGGGTTGCGCCGACGGATGGAGGGGGTTTGGTGGATCTTTCCGGTGGTGGTAGTGTTAGTGGTGGTGGTGGTGGTGGCTCTTCCACGAAGGAAAACGCTCGTTTACCAATGCTTGCGTGGATTAATGCAGAAGGTGAAGCGACGAAAACGTATTCTATCGACAATCGGTCTTCTCAGAGTTGGTTGTCGTCGGGGATTGTGCGATCAAATACGGATGAGCATGCAAAAGAGGAGCATCAGGTGGGTGTGATTTTTTTTATTTTGATTTTTTAAGCACGTTTGTTTGCATTTGTTACCGGTACCGGTACTTCGTCGGAAGATATGCACAAATTCTTGTCGCTGTATGAGGCGGAGTATTGCTGAGAGAGTTTGAATTTAAATGCACCCGCATCCGATGTTTTCGAAATATGAATTTTGGATTTTTATGGAGAGTTGTCTTTTTAGATTAGAAAATTTTCGGAAATGCGCAGGCGTTGCGTTGTTTTATGGATCAAGTGCTTAGAATTGAATAAAATTTACTGCGAATCCTTGTTTCCCATATTTGTATGGGAGTAAATTTTGCAGAAAGCCATTACTGCTACTGGTCATTACTTGTGTGGATACCATTTGACTGGCTGTTAAGTCCTACCAAAGCGAAGATAGAGGTCTATGCTGCACATTGAAAACTTTTCTGGGAGTCAATTTGTATTTTTCATTCCTAGATCCTCCTGTAGGTGAGCTGTGAGCAAGCTCCTTTGCATTTCTAATTATAGGATGCCTTATAGGCTGTTCAACAGAAGTTATCCCTTCATGATACCACCAACTACAATTATGGGAATAGGCCTACTATCTGACAAGAGTATAGCCCATATAATGCCACGTCCGCTGTGAATGGCTTGTATAGGTGCATACAAAGGGAACATGCTATTTGGATTGGATATCTGCCCCGTTCTGCTCAGAGTGGCTCTATTGTCTATTGGATATGCCCTGCTTCAGCGCTGGTTGGGTTAAATAGCTGGACAAATGACTGGGGTGTATGCCTAAGTTTGAATTCAATTCAGTGCGCTTGAAGGGTAGAATGATCGTTTGTTTAGTGTCCCATTTCGCTGGCATTCAGTGGCGCAGAGGGAGGGGTGTGTGATAGTGACAAAGATTCCATCCTCTCTTTTCTAAGTCACTTCCTTTATGCTGCTGTGCCGACACTGAACCTGCTTTCAATATAGGGTATGGGTGAGTAAGTGGATGGCTTTTGAAATAGTTAAAGGGGTTGAGAATGTCATGTCAAGCGGAATAGCACAGCCTAAATTAAGCTTGTCAACAATATTCTTGTACTGTAAGGGTTAGACATAGGCGAAAGCCTTTTTGGAGTTTTATTTTTATTTATTTAACCTCGTTACTTACTCACTGATTTGTACTGATTGAGCTTGTAATCTGTCTTGTACTGAAGTGATAAGTGAGAGAATAAAAGCCCCGAAAAAAAAGCCGCATGCGTGCCATTGCATGCGGCTTGAAGTTTATATCCGCTATTTCTTAATAGTAGACCTAAGAATATTCAGAGTCCTGGGTTGTCCAGAAGGAATTGTCACAAGCTTATCCTTACATAGACGTGTTTTTATAGGGCTCCTGGAAATCGAGTACCAGGTCACAAATTGGGAGTGTATATTCTTTAGCTGCAGAAGCTGGTGATTTTCCAGAAATAGCTAATTGAGTTTTAAATGATCAAGGTTGTTTGATCGTTCACTATAGCTCAAATTCATTGAGTATATGAATTAGGTTTAAAATTGAAGAACGTTGGAATCTGAATTCTCCACTTCTCTCTCCACTGTATTTACAGCTCCAGGGTTATGTGTTTTATGAGTCCGCTACCGGTACTCAATTTGATGTGACTGTACATTTGTACAACCGGTACATGCACTAGTAGTGTGGTTTAATATATTGAAGGTGTTGCCTGGTGTAATTGAAACCCCTTGAGCTGCCTTCTGGTGGACTGGCTTCATTGACACTCGCATACAGTCATACACCCATTACGGGCTTGGATAATGAGCTTTGAGGTCTGTAAATACTTGGTGGGCCAAAAGCAGCTCAACATAAAAGTACTTAAAAATCACTTACTATGACGTTTACGCTGCTGAAAGCATGGCTTACTTCATTTATATAGAGTGCAGTTTGAGCATACACGGTTCTGTGTTCCAAGAAAGTTATGCCATTTTTTTGCCGGACCTAGCTCTTTTTCGCCAAATCAATTATATCAGCTGTCGTTTTTGGTGCATTGGAATATTAACGTTGGATTAACATTGGAATGTTAATTTGAGCACTCCGTTCATCACCCAACCTCTACATTTCATAGAAGTTGAGTGACACTATTTGTTGGAGTTCTACATGGTGAAGTGTGCCAGTATGATACATGTAGCATATTTTTTGGACCGTGATGTATTATGCTGGTTGTACTGAGATGTCTGTTGGTGTGGATAGATGGGTGAGGGCGGTCCATGCCATGCATGCGGTTCATTAGACACGCTGTTGAGTTGTGTGAATGGGTGATTAGTGACTTTGAACCGGTACAGCATTGTGACGGTATTACAGCACACACACACACCCTTAGATCTTCCATTTCTGTTCATTGGTTTATGTTTTGATCCGAATGATCTCTATCTAATGGTGTCTGCAACCTATAATTTTTTATAATATAGCTTAATTTAGAGAGTAAATTGTTCATCTTCTTGCCTAAAAGCAGTACTTTTCAAATAATTGTATTAAAATAAATTTTTTCCAATTTTTATATCCATTGTAATTTGATCGCTTTATGTAGGCTTAATAGTTTCTGCTGACCTAGAATTTTTTTAGCAAAGCTTTGTTTGGAGGACTGAGTTAACTGCTCATTTTCTTCCTTATAAACGGTAACGTGATTACGAAGATTAAATTCTTCAAAATGATTTTTTTAAAGCATTGTATAATGCTTCATATAATCGTCTAACCTGTGTTAACATGGTATGGCGCTACAGGCTTGTCAAATATGTCAGAATGTCAATGGATGTCAGAATGTCAATGGAGGTCAAAAACCACCAGCATTAGTATTATTGTTGATTAAATGAGAGAAAATTTGAAATTATATGAGATCCCAGGTATCCTATTGTTTTCAGTCAAACCATGCAGTACATAATGAGGATAGAGTTTTATCTAAATAAAAAAAATAAGACAATAAGTGTATTTGAAATGTTCTGGGTGAAATGAGATTCAAATATCCCTTAACATGCCTCATTTTGTTCAAATGAAGGCCTAGCTCTAACCAGCTGTAGTTGTTTCTCAAAACTTTAGATTATTTACTAGCTTTTTTAATATCTGGAGCAACATTAATAATGTTAGTTTACTATTCGGTCTAAGTTCAATTCATCCCCCAGTTTTGTAATAATCAGTTCTTTCAGGGTGACTGCCCAGCTGAGAAGCCAGGACTGGGGTTGCTGTTTTATTTCAAGGCTGATGGAAAAGTTTCCCTTGTGTAAACATGATCACTCTCGGCCTGCTATATCAGCGTAGTGGCTGTTGTGTTCTGCGTTAGCCTTTGCTGCTCTGTTTATCTTAGACCGTGATGCTTGCAATTATTGGTGTGTGTGTGTGCTTTATACTGGCTCTTCCTTATTCAACGTTTTGTTATTGGGTCAGTGTTCATGAATGAAAGAAGGTTTAGGTATTTAAATGAGCTTAAGGCCAGTAACGTTTAGACTACAGCCATAAAGGACCATTTTGCTGTTAAAAAAACCATATATCTTATGATTTATGGTTTTTCCCTTTACAGCAAAATGGTATTTTATAATAATTCAAAATACCTTGACTTGATTTGCAGAGTTTAATTTAGCCCTTACAAAATAGGAGTAACGTCGAAATATCTCTTACGGTATTAAATTTACATGCGTTTGA
Source organism: Chamaedrilus cognettii (assembly GCA_034695025.1). Lineage (NCBI taxonomy): Eukaryota > Metazoa > Annelida > Clitellata > Enchytraeida > Enchytraeidae > Chamaedrilus > Chamaedrilus cognettii. Next base: position 10,126 of record JAQIWG010002530.1, on the reverse strand, counting down.
AGTTCGCTTACTCTTGATTTTTTTAATTATGCTGTCTTTAGTTGTGTACTAGGCCTTTTGTGCTGAGCAGTCTAATATTGTTGCATTTTTCTCTGAGCTAATTCGTTGCCAATAGAGTTCTATAGGATCTTTATTAAATGCAAATAATTCATTACTGATCATTTGATCCATGAGTTAAAACGTTAGATCTGTGGTGACAGCTACTCACCAATATTCTGCCATTGAGATCTTTTACCAACCAACCAATAACCAGCTTATGGCACTTGCTTGTGTTGTAAGCAGATCGTTATCTCCCTCTCAATCTGCGGTCACTCATGCTAAACGTTCTGTTACTTACAGAGATCTGTATAATAGACTGTTAGCGACATCTTTCTGAAAAGTGCATATTTTATGGTTGCAGCATTCAACTTCAGTGGTGAGCGTATCCGCGACATCATGTAAAGTGAGTGGTGAGCCGAGCAATGAGGTCATCGAGGACGACAAGAGCTCGACTGTGACGATTGGGAGACTAGAGAAGGAAACAAATCAGAGTGGTAACACTGGTCAGTGATAATGAACGACTAATTTAGGCGTATTGACTTTACAACAATTTAAATAAATGTTGGTCAGATTTTTGTGAATGCAGGCTTTTGTGGTAGATCTACTCGTTTAAATTATCTACTACTGTTATAACATTATCCTTTATTAAAGAAGAATTCCGAGCCTGTAATCAATTTTATGAATCCATTGTGCTTATTCATTATTGCCTTGTTTCATAACCATTAGGGGGCCTACAGATGGTTGCCTATGGCATGTTTGAATCCCCAATGAAGTCCATGGATGCTGAAGCCGAATTCAAACTAACTGTTATTATAGGCCTACTAGTTAAAAATGAATCGATGCGTTGTTAAATTTTATTCTCCGTTATTTTTATGCTTAATGTGAAATAGTGCTGATATTTCCTGTCACACAGGTGTCCGCAAGAGAAAGCTTATTGACACCTCATCCATTGATTCCGCCGTTCCCGAACCTTCCCTGTTTGCCGAGAAGGTCGTAAAAACGGAGAAGACGACGCCGACCTTCGACCCCGCCCCCTCCGATCCTGCCGGCACACTCTCGTCGCGTCTCGATCCGAAGGTGCTCGTCGACGGATTGTCGCAGTTCTTCACTCCTTCTAACAAGCGTGGTTCTCGCGTGTCGCAGAACGCAGTGTGCACGCCGATGTCGGATCGACTTGAGGCCGATGCGGCGTCGATGAAGGTTGCGGCGATAAAAGGCGATTCTAGTTTGATGAAGGACGATCCGACGTCTTTAAAGGGCGATGCTGCGGCTATTAAAGGCGATGCTGTTTCGATGAAAGGTGATACTGCGTTGATAAAAGGCAATGTTGCTTTTATAAAAGACGATCCTGCTTCGACAAAAGACAATGCTGCTTTGATAGAGGATGATACTGCTGCTGCTGCTGCTGCTGAAGGTAGAGGCAACAGTGAAGCGAAGTGGCAGCGACTGAAAGCGATTTTACATGCCACCGCCACTGAACCTGCTTCGGATGTTTTCGGTCATTCTTCTGCAATCGCCACTGAAGCTCGGATGCTTGACGCGACCAATTCAACATATCACGCGAACGATGGCAATAAAAAGTCACTCCTGATTGATCAGAATAGGACCAATCACAGGACAAGCAGCATCCCATCGCCTTCTCTTTTAAGTCGATCACGCGAGCAGCTGGTGGACGGGCTGTCTCATTTCTTCGCCGCCACCGGCAAGCGACGCTCGTGCACCGTTCGGACGCGCATCGACAAACTCGCTCGCAATGGCATGGTCGACGACGCATCGGTTCAGTCGGAAGGCGATGCTGGTGCCCTGACTCACCCCTCCGAATCTCGACGGCGCGGTTCGACGAAGGAACGCGCGCGAAGAGTCTCGGATGGTGATTACGAAGAACGTGTTGATGCATGTCGTTTTGATTCCAATGTCCCCCCTGAAGACGCGAGTTGCGGATTTCAAGTCCAGAGCTCCCTCGAGGGTCGTCTGGGCCAGCAGGCTGACCAGCCTAATCTGGCCCCGAGGCTTCTGTCAAAAATTGGCCCTGGGCTGTCTGCGCTGAGGACGGCGTTCAGAGGCTTGGCGCCGGGGATCCATCTAACGTCTGGGTCTATGGAATCGGAATCCAATGAAACGGCTGCGTCTCAGGCAAAATTACCGGCAATTTCTACAACTTTGTCAATGGATTCAGAGAATTTAGAGGCTGGGTTGGATTGCGAAAGAAATGCAGTTGATTCATGGGTCGAGATGGAGCGAATGAAAGAAAAAACTCTTGTATCGACGGATGACACAAATGTCGTGTCGGATGTCACGCTGGACAGGGTGTCGGATGTCACGCTGGTTAGTGTCAAGCAGGATGACACGATCGCGCGGCCGCTGATCGCACATGGCGATCAGGTCTTGTTCCAAAAATCTCAAAAAATTGCCGCAGAGGTTCGTACACTGTCTAGTTCCTATTGCTTTTTCCGCTGCAATGGCTTTTTATTTTATGACCATATTAGTTTTATTAAATATATTCTAGGTGATGTGGAACAAGATGTGAAAGAAGAATATCGCATTCTGGTGGTTAATTGCAATGATAATCGCTATGTGGTGCAGGATTTGCGTGTAACATTTGCAAGACGAGCTATATAAAGAAAATTGCAATTACATTTTGAGAAATTTCTAAATAATAAAATATGCATGATTGGATTGAGTATAATGCTTCAATTGACGCAATATTGCTGAGTCGATACTGAAGTTTACTCAAGCTTGATGCATTTCTGCTCTTTACCATACGTCTGAATTCTTTTTTAAGTTCTTTGAAGTGATTCTCAAAGTGATTTGAATTGGTGTTTACTTGCAGTTGGGTGTGTAGTGTGTATGGCATTTTGAAAGTTTATTTATCTATCAACATTCAACATTGTAATAGGATGAAGTTAAATTTATTTTACTCTTTTATTCGAGCGTATGCGTTGATGTTTCTAGCGAATACTCGTCAGTCAAACGCTGGATTCGGCCGAAGTCAAGTCTAGGGCGGCGTGTTCAACCAAGTCTAGAAAGCAGCGCTCAACAACCAGACAGGTCTGTCTTAGTATATTCTTCACAGACTAGTTACAGGTAGGTCTGTAGGCTTCAAATATTCTCCATAGACTGGTTAAAGACAGGTCTGTATAATTTGTGTATATACGAAGCGTTGTGGCCGAGTTGTCTTAAGTCGCGGAGTTTGGATTTGCGAGTGTGGCAGACAGCGCAAAAGATTTTCGAGTCACTTTGTGCACCCTTGGCAAAGGAGCTTAATTTTGTCAGCCCTGCAAATAATCATCCATTAGGGTGGAGTGCGGTAGAGAAATTGAAGTTGAAGCGTAGGCTAGGTCGGCGGCCCTAAAAATTAATCCAGAAATACGGCGTCTCAAAATGACATCGTTTCTTACGTTGGTACATGAGAGCGAAGAAAGTCTTAAGCGTTAATGGTTTTTTCAATGTCGTTCAATGCAGTATATTTAGAGTGTCGTTGCGTCATTGATAGTTTTTTAATACTATCAATGAGTGCTAATGATCTGCGGATAATAGCGTCAGTAAGCTGAAGCGCTAAGTAATTCGGATTAGTACCGATTAGCATTCAATCGTCTAGCTGTCATATTCAACCCCATATCGTGATATTATCGCGCTTTGGTCTATCTCTTTGTGTATAAAGAACGGAGATTTTTTGTCTGGTTTCAGCTGAGGCCTGCCGCCTGGTGTTCTGCCGGAAGCGATGAGGCTCCGAATTTGAATAAATTTGAACCAGTCGAGAGAGATGAGCTGAGCATTTGCATTTCGGGTACCGTGCTATCGGGTGCTTAAAACTAACTGTTCCGCCTTTTTGTCGTCTATTCTGTTAATGTCCGTGTTTTCACACGGGTTTAGATGTTTGCGCCGTGATGAGGACTGCTGGAGCTGGGTTTTGCTGCAAGACGCCCTTCCAGGCGCCAACCAAATAAATGATTATCCACCACGGGGTTAGCAGCTAGCGACACTTGTATGTTTAACAGCCTTGCTGAAGGGCCTGTAACGCATGGTTTTATAGTTGCCGGCGCCGGGACTTGAACCCAAGTCCTCTGGATTCCAGAGTCCAACGCCTTAATCGCTACATCGCAGTGCCTCGCTGAACAATGATTATGATAATTATAAATCTAGCGAATGCATGCTTGGATTTAATGTACATTTTTCATAATTGCTGGAGAGGTAGAAGCGCAAAGTCGTTCTAAGTAATTTATACTGATTTGATGCTGTCGTACGCAGGTCAATCCCTCAGGCTTGAATCCGGCGCGGTAACAAACAAAGTCCGATCCAGCGAAATCACTTCCTCTGTCACGACAAGTTCTGTCATTTCCTCGGAACCAGTTGCCGATTCTGTCAAGAAGCCGGAGAGCCGGTCGGTGGATAAGCCAGACGACCCATCGGCGGAAAAGCCGGAGAGCCGGTCGGTGGACAAGCCGGAAAACCCGTTGGTGGAAAAGCCAGAGAGCCGGTCGGTTGAGTGTCAAACGGACGCCTACGACAGTGAGTCATCATCCGAGTCATCGTCTACCGACTCCGACTCTGACGACTCCTGCGACTCCAAGTCGCAAGGCAGCAGTGGTTCGCTTCGTCGCGATCGCCGTAAACATTCATCGGCAATCGACAACGTATCGGCGCTAGCTGCGAAAGATTTGAGTCTCGGCGACGCACAGAATCCGTCGCGTTGCTACGGCGATATGGATTCGGAATTCAGCGTGGGGGTCAGAGGCAGGCTGTCATTGCCAGCGGCAACGATGGATGGTGGCCATGCTGTGTCTTTGGTGTCCAATCGGAATTTGGATTCGACGATCGGGCATTCGATCATCGAAGGCGTTACGATTCAGTGTCGAGATATCGACGAGGTCGACGGTGTGTTGCAGAAATCTGTGTGGTCCGGCGCGATGGCGGTCGAGGTGTCGAGCGGAGGCAATGGAAAAGACAGGGGAAGGGTTTTTTATCCGGGGGTGACTGGGACTTACGATGGGGGCGTTTCCTTGTCTGAAATTTCAGCCAATCAGAGTTTGGTTTGGCCGCTAGCGAATCAGGACTCGTCGAGCGGAGGCATTGGCGGATCAGTGTCTAGTTTGACGTCATCGCCGGCCAATAGCAGCTCTGTGAGTGTCAGCCTGTTGTCAAACGATTTCTGCAGTACTCAACAGCAGCAGCAGCAGTTGCAGCCTTTAGAATCGCAGTCGCAACTGGCGCAGCAGCCAGCAAGTTTTCAGCAGCAGCAGCAGAAGCCTCCACTTGATCGTGATCCTACTAGCGCAAGCATCCCTAATCTCTCTCACTCCGCTCTGCAGCAGCAGCAGCAGCAATCGCCGCAGCAGCAATCGAAGCAGCATAATCAGCAGCAAAGCAGTCAGCAGACAAAGCAGCATCGGCAGTCGAAAAATCTGGAGCATCAGCAACCACAAAATTCGCAGCATTGTGGGAAGCAGCAGCAGCAGAAACAGCGGCGGCGGCCTGTCGAAACAATTCCCTCCATTCCTATCACCACCGCTTCCGTTACCACCGCCGCTAATTCTTCCACCAAGTCGCACCGACGCAGCGATGGTCAGAGCTCCCGCCATCGCGAAAGAACCGGAAAAAGTTCGGCGACAGTCTCCGGCACGCGTTCGTCATCTGCAGCGCCGAACGTAACGCTACGCCCCGGCTCCAACGCCATCACCGGCTACAGCGCCATCGGCTCGTCGGCGTTAGCCGGAACAGAATATTTGTCTTTTGCCGATTACGCGTCGCTTGGATTCGGTTTTTCGAGCCAGGGTGGCGACGCCGAACTGAATCGGCAGCAAGCGAACCGGCAGGGGGCGCGAGGAGAGGAAATTATTCTCCAGGGAGGGGAGGTTGGGATGCGACAACCGGGATTAGGGGGGGCGTTTGAAGGGGCAGGAGGTGGGCAAGCGTACGGAGGGGGGTATTTTAACGGAGCGATGTTTACACAGCCTCGGTTCAATAATGTGAGGAGAAAGTGATTGTTATGAGTGTTGTTGTTTTAGAGTGTAAATTTGTTAGTTATTGTGTATATAAAGTGCAGCGAAACGTATAAGAAACCATATGGAAGTGCATTTAGCAATGAAATGCAATATGAACTGGACACTGCGCAGTTGTCTTGTGAACTTTTGGCAATCTCTTTTATCATGAACAAATATGGAGAAAGATTATTGTTAGAGTTAGTTTTGAATTAGTTTAGGGTTGGTTGAAGGTTGGTTTAAGGTTATTTTTAAATGGTTTTTTTATTTCTTGTTCTGTTTAGGGTTACTTTTAGCTTGTACTATTTTCATTTGTTAGTTTGTCATCGATGGCAGTTCTATTATCAAATGAAAATTATCATCGAGGATTTTACTGCATTAATATAGAACCACCACTAATTTGTTATAGTTGCATCATAATAGTGATTTTAGCGGACTGCTTATCACTTCTTCACATCACCACAAGATCATGTCACAGTTGGCATTCACCTCAGACGATAAGCGAGTGACATCTTTCGGCGATCTTTTGGATCACGCATTCATACAGGGATATTTCATAGATGTGTGTGAGACGAATGAAACCTTCAATTTTACTTCTCCGTGCTAGCAATAGCACTCGTATTCAAATCTTCCCGTGCTAATGCGTGATCAAAAGGAACGCTATTTTTTTTATATGGCAGTTTACGGTGTTGTTATTTTAGGAAAAATCTCCTATCAATTCACTGCCATAATCTTGTTAGTGTATTACGTGGCCTGGACTATCAGGCTGGCTGATATGCTCGCTAGTTGTATAAACTGCATTGGTATACTGTAAAAGGCACAATATGTAAATTGGTTTTCTCTTAACTTTTCTAACGCCGATATCTTCTCTATTTGGGCTACTAGATTGTCAATGCCGTTTGGGATTAACAGTGTCCTGTTGATTTGTATGAGAATTGTCAGTAGAATTTATTGTAGTAGTATATTGCGGTTTATGAAATGGCTCCGGCCCCAAAGTCATTGTTTGGCCCCTTACACGAATGAATTGCTTCTCGCTATTATGTGTGAAAATATCAGTTAACGTTCTTTCATCAGGTCTGTGAGTTTCTTTCCCAATGTGTACTAAGATTATTCTGATATTTTTGCTCGATATAATGTCTGATATAATCATTTCTGATATAATGTCTTGTATCATGATATTGGATGATACAGTGCATATATACTTTGATACAATAGCCTACTGATGATTTGGATATTTCATAAGTTTTAAATTTTGAGATACGTTTTTGAGAAGGGAATCGTTGGAAAGGGGAAGAGAAAGAAAACGTGAAGGGAGGCAGTAGAGAGCGATATGAAGGAGCAGGGCATGAATAGAGAGTTGTGGAATAGAGTTGTCTCATCGTGGAAAACGTTCAGCCAGTGCTAGCACGGATAAATGGACGTAAAACGTAAATGATGATGATATATTGTGTAAAGAATTTTTGTGAAAGAAATCTCTGTTATAATATAGTCCTAGTTCAAACCTTCAGAAGCATCTTCTGTAGTTATAAGAAGCCTTTGACTGTAGAACCCCTGTGTATTATATTACTTTGTAATTACGGTAGACTGTTGTATAAAAGCTTGCATGCTGTCAATTTCTTAATCGTTGAATCATGCCGGCTTTCTAACTGGTTCACTGCTGCTGAGAGATTAGTATATTATCATATATTATAGTAGGCTATAATGTATATCGATATAATTTTTATTCTCTGTCAAAGTCCCATGACTATTTGAATTTTTAACACGATTTTGTACAACATTATTTTGATTTTTCAACTTGGAGCATAACTGCATGATAATTCATTGTATTCATTTTTGTTTAGCTAGTTTATTTGATAGACTTTCTGTCCGTGAATTAAATATTAATGATATATATATTATTCGGATTGCTTTCAAAGTAATTAACTCGAGCAAGCGTTAGTGAAGCATTCTTTATCTAACGATCCGTTACGTTTATTTTTTTTATCCCATTTATTATTATTTGCGTTTATTTGTTGTCTCCGTTTTCATCCGCAATTCATCGTGTATTATTTATTTACTCTTATTGCCGATCTTTGATTTTAATTCAGTGAGTTAAGTTCTGCTTTGGCTGTGTGGTTAATTGTGAAGATAATTATTGTGCATTTTCATCGATATTGCTGTAGAGTTTAGATAATGATGTGAGCGTGAAAAAATCATGACATTTGAATGCACTGGTTCCAGTAGGCGTTATTTTATTGGTCGCTATAGGCTATAAGGCTTTTCAAGATTTTAAGTTTAGCCGTATGAACGTGAAGTTTGGCGACATAGGTTTATGTGATTTTTAAAGGCAGAGCATTGCACTGCAGCCATCATCATAATAATAACAAGTAATGAGTCCGTTTTTAGCGTGTTTAAGCAGGGCTAGACTTAGATTTTAACTCTTTGATAATATTAAGTTTAGCTGATATTACGTGCTGTAGTAAATGGATAAAGAACTTGTGCCAGTAACAAGACTATAAAGGCCATATTTATAGAAAGAACCTAGAAAGAACCTAGAAAGAACCTAGAAAGAACCTACAAAGAACTTAGAAAGAACCGTCGATGAATAGAACCTGAGAATGGCCGGTTTTTGAACCAGTGTGCTTCGACAAATTTTGTTCACATGGACTAAATTCATTCGTTGGTCTAGCTTTGAACACAACTCGTTTCGTTCTATATTCACGTGGGTGTAGCATTCTAGACGCTTGCTATTCTATGTTTTTTGTGTCCTGAACAAATTGGCCGCGCAACCAAATTCCCGCTTTCTGGGAAGCGGGCATGTAATACTGTAAACATTACATTTCTCCTGCACTTAATTTTCGCGTTTTTGAGGCTTGCCCATTATAGCTTCTGCAGCTTTATTTTCGCCCGTGTAATTTTTGCAAATTTGACTCATTCGTGAAATTCGCCAAAAATACGTGCACGCAACAATTTTGTGTTTTACAGTAATTCACCACTACTACTGCTAGGCCTGAATTTATTGTATCGTGTTGTACAACAGATACTAATACGCGTTTTCTTTACCGTATCTACCATTATCGTAACCTTGACTCACAACTGACACGTTAGAGATGCGCTTAAATGTAAAAGCACAAAATGTAAGGCGTCTGTCTGGATTCTAGTAAACAAAGAATTTGACTATTGAAAGTAATGCTCTATACCGTATTCATTAGTGTTGGTTATTATTTTTACGTTTGAAGTTTTTGTTATTTGGCTGCAACTTGTAGCGTTGAAGTATATCAACACTGTAGTGTACAGCATACTTTGAGTTAATGCTATGTGTTTGTTCAGATAAAGTTTGTTCAAATAACTGGAATTTTAGCTTTGTCTTGCATATGGTCAGAGTAGAACTACTGAGCTGAGAAAACTGATTAAAATTTAAGCTTGCAGCGTTTCAGCTCAACAATTTTATATCGCCTGTCTCTATTGTCAGACTGAGCTGGCTCATACTAGGCCCTACTGTAGTTAGCAATTATGGCTCAACTTAAGTATTAAATAACTTGCAGCCTAACAGAATTTTCTTGATGGCCAATATTGACTAACTTGCAAAGAGTCATATTATAATTGAACATGCAATAGAACATGGATAATCGTTATTCTAAGTAACGACTGTCGTAGTAAAACTAAAATTTGTCAGACAAATACAATTAATCAATTTTTCATTTGTCTGCAAACTTCAGATTGCAAAATTATAAACCAAATATATTATACCAAATTTAGACTACCTAAAAATTAGACAAAAACTGTCATCACAAAGTATATATGATAGGTCGTAATGACATTTTTTGTCTAATTTTTAGATAATCTTAATTTTCTGGAATTTTTGCATCACTACGCAATCAAATCATAACACATGCAATTTGAGACTCTTCATCGCACAATTTGCTTCACTCAATTAAAAACAAGAAATTGGAATTGAAAAATCAATTTCTGAAAATTTATAAAATTTAACGTGACGAGTCATAAATTAGCTAAGAAACTTTGCAATAAAATCTCGCTACATCAGTGCATTAGCAGAGTCAAGTTCTTACTAAATAAGAGTAGCGTTATGCCTGCTGCTTATAAAACAGGAGTAGTGCACTCCTATACCT